>KI546977.1:6058-32321 GCA_000497225.1 Amanita jacksonii TRTC168611
AAGGAGGATTAACTTCGGTGGGTTGGGTAGCGCATGTATGATCGAAAGCCTCGAAAGCCTGCTGCTGTTGGGCCTCGTGAAAGCTGTGAATAGGCATGACCTGCGTGCAAGTATAGGAAAGGCGAAAAGGAGAAGAAAAAAAAGGATTCTGTACAACCGTTTGGGGAATGGTGAAAGAAGGGGGGGATAAGAAAGATGATATACAACCTGAAGGAGGGTCGGTGCGCATCAAGCTTCATAAATATTTATCGTAATCGATCATGGGAAGGTAGACTTTGGTCGGCATATAAGAACGGGGGGAAATAAGGATACTGCGCGCGGGAAGTAAGACTTCTATCGTTGTGGTTCTATGAGAAAGGGACGAGGAAGACGGAGGGACCGGTATTAGAGGCGCGTTCTGCAAGATCAGGGGTACCAGCCTTTAGGCATGAAGTTCCACGAGACTTGGACTACTCCCACGTCCAGGGGAGCAAGCTGTGCGAACACTGCAGGTGACATATCTAAATAGAAATGATCAGTCAATGAAAAAGCCGGGGGCGATGGTGACGTGAAAGGCACACGCCAACACGCCAACCACTTACCTAGGCCAGGGTATTGACAGACTTCGCAGCTATCGCGGACGTATGCGAATGCAGATCTACCATTGGCCGTGTTGACGATTTTCATCCACTGGGAGTGTGTCATTCAGAGAGGAAGACTAGGGGGGAAGGGGGAAGAGAAACGTACTTGGTCACAGTTACCACCATTGTTCTGGTTGTATAACGATAAGGATATAGCGACGATGGGGTCTTGGTCTGTGTTCCATTGTCCGCAGTGACCTTCGCCAGGATGGAACCAAGTGCCCTAAAGAATGAGCGGTGATGAGCGTTGCTGGTATCACAGGGTATCGGACGATGACAACGTACCCTACCCACGTGAGTGATCCGTTTCTCAAGATGAGCAACAGTGCCGTTTTGCGACGAGGGCATTGGGGCTGGCATCGGAACTGCTAGCGCCATCAAGGTGGAGACGAACAGGACGAGGGAAGTCGACAAGAGGCGATACATGGTGACGATAGTAAATTAGTCAGTTAGGCGTTGAGCGACCCCTGTGACGGTGCCTGGGAGCAAAAAAAAAAAAGAGATGGACGTGGGGTAACTGAAGGAAGGGGGAGAGTGGAGGAGGGGTTGAAGGGATCTTGGGAGAATCATTGTCGGTTGGGAGATGGGTTGGTTTTTATACCCGTGAGGGTAGGAAAAGGGCTTTCCTTACCAACTTTTGTTGAGGGTTTGAGAGAAGGGGCGGAGGATCTGGTGGGACGGATTGATCCGTTCGGTATATTGATGGCCATAATGCACATCCCCGCGACAGCCACTGTGGCTATGACTTTTCCGATTGTCACGCTGTGACGCGTGATGTCCCCCCACGTTTGCCTCGCACACAATTGCTTTATGCGCGATGACTATGGCCCATATGTACATGACAACGATGTAAATGAAAAGACCGCCAAGGGGTTCATTTCATGTATGAATCTTCATCAAACCCTTGCTGTGTTGTTCAGGTCGTGTCGGCCCTGGTTAGTGATTGCGGTAGCTTCCTGTGCTTGATCTTGTTGAGAAAGATTGACGAGTACAAGTCTGGCATGACAGATTAACAAGGATTCGTGATATCTGAACTTGATGATATTTCTGCGCCATGTGTAAGAAAGGGATGATCATAGACATAAGCCCATATACTATGTTTGATGTTAGCTCCGAGTCAAGAACTCGTACCTGTTTCTAGACATTGTTGGTAGCCTGGGCTCTGCGCCTAGTTCGTGTATGCGTCTGAATTCAAGGTTTCTATCCGAAGAAGCAGCTTACTGTTATTTTTGGGCTCCAACTGTGCAATGTAACATGTCGAGGCCGTTGAAATCAACTTGTAGTACGACAACATGGGTAGAAACAATTTTAGTTCTCTAGATAACACCCCCAAACCCATTGTGTAATGTATTACATACTATCGCCCTTCCGTGTTCACCAGCCCAAGTAGACACCACCGGAGGACGCCTCATCAGCAAAAGTGGCTTCGCCTTAGGCGCTCGTCAGGGCAACAACTTCCTGACGCTAGTTCCATGATATCATAAGCGCTTACCACAGCAGTCAGTATCGTTGAGAAAGCGCACGCGTATGTCCTTTTCACGCATCGCGACCTGACGCTAACAATTTTGGACAAATACCAGCAACTGGTAATGTATACATGTCGTTGTGGGAAACAAGGAAAATGTAGGGCAGGTATCAGAACAACAATATCGAGAGCTATCAAAGCAGATCTATTTCTTCGCGTCTTTCAAGGCGATTGGTTGATCAAGGCATTGGTGAGTTCGGACACCAGCTGTGCGTCGTTCTAGACCTGGCGCTTCAGCCATTTGAGCGCGCGCTTGTCGTCTTTAAGATGAGCAGAAAGTTTATCATGGCATCTCTGGTTATGTTCCTGTAACACAGAAGCAAGGGGCATTCAGCCCGTCCCCAAGTACGCCATTCATTACTGCTTACCTTAAGCCATCCTTTTTCTTTTTTCGACAACATAGAGTATTTCACCATCCGTGTTTGAATAGGAACGCACGCCAACCGTTCAAACCCTAGCCAGGCTTCCCCAATGTGTGTGTGTGTCGGCTATAGGTAAAGGTGTTAAAGATGTTACTGGGGAATTGGGCAAGGGGATACCTTAACGTGAGTAACTACAAGCGCAGAACCAATTCTTATGCCCCACAAATCGGTTTTATCTGGAGCTCGGTAAGCGATCGGGGGGCTGCAAGAAGAAGATCACGAACAGTAGCCAGGTTCATTCGTTACTACATGTCCCGGAACAAGGGGAACAAAGCTCGAGAACCCATGAGGCCCCTCATGAACGGTTAGGAAAGAGCCGAGCCCATGTCCAGTCCCATGCTAAAAAGCACCGTCAGAGGATATAAATGACACGTCCACGCGACATCGCCTAATGAACCACATACGAAGTAATTCATTCCTTCATACCAAAGCTCCTTTCTAGCAAGCACATCCAGCTGATGGCCTGACGTGCCTTCTGGAAAAATGGCAATATCAATTGCTATCTGAACCGTAACTTCAGACCACACAAATGGATGAGAACCGGATTATGGACCCACGTGACCTTGTAAAACTCGCGTGTAAGCTTCAGACTGTTCCGCTGTAGGCCGCCCAAAGTGCACAGTTCGGGTAGTATCGCATGTGCCATCACGGTACTGTCCGCCTGAGTCACTGATTGCAGTCACTGTCAAGAAGCCATTCTAGGAGAACAATAGAATAGACACCTACTTGAGATATGGCGTATCCCGATCTATCATGCGTGCCTTGGATTTGAGTGGGGTATAGTGCGGCAAAGCCGCATTGGGTCCGCTGGCTGATATAGTTTCATATACAAGACCCATGAAATTTCTTTGCTTCCTTCTGAACTCTGTCAATCTCATCTGGGCCTCCCATTCTGTGATGCCGTAACCCCCTTGTAGCTTTTCTTCTAGCCAGGCAAGAAATTGGACCTGCAATTTCGCCATAAGCCATCCATTATACTTGTTATGAGGTTCTGGCCTACGAATGCTGCACCATCCCTAACGTACGCCCGCCTGAGACCTTCTATCTCAACTTTGTTTTTGATAGCCATCAGATGTTCGACGAAGAGTGGTGCGATGGTATATCGCATTTGAGTTACCATCAATGAAATTGCGATTGAGACTTGGGGTGACAATAAGACCTATTGCTTTCCGTGAGTGAACCAATGCCTTTATCGGGATAACAGTGACCAAACAACCTTGCCTTCACCCCACTCTCGCTTACGAAGGAAATTCCATACTTCGACAAAGTCACGTCTCTCGACTCCAACTTCTTGGAGATAACCGGCGACCGAGTCATCCACTTTGCTTCCGTCCAAGAATACTATCGCGTTATTAAGACCGATATAGAGGTAGGCATGGAAAAGCGGGTTATATGGGATATCTTGTCCGCGGAGGTTTAATACCCATGCAATACAGGATAGCGAAGAGATAAGTGTTCCTACGTGTTTCTGCGCAGCCGTGACCGGTCCCTTTGCGTAAGCCGGCCGCGAAGGGGGCTGCTCTCCAATCCACTGCCTGATCTTCTCGATTTTCCGGCGTGTACCCAGGCCTAAAGTCCCGATGATGTCGGAAAATAACGAACAAAGCATAAAATCACATACCAGTGTACTCAATTTCCTGCTTGAACACTGGTGCCTTGGATTTGGCAGGTTTGTTTCTCCACACGAGGTCAACCAGGTTTTGGGGTGGGTATACCATCTGGGAATTGACGGCATGGATTTTGGAATTGATCACCATGAACTTCTCGTATGATAGCATCCGAGCGTCTATTCCTAATCTGGCTCCGTTGACCCTTCCCTATGTAATGATGAACAAAATGGTTTCCGCTATACTTCGTTAGAAGGCGCACCATAAGCCATTCTACCCAACCTTTCGGGCCATCGGGCCCCCCTGCTCTGATGACCATCCACAGGGCGCCGTCCACCTCCCGTTCAGCTTGACTCCAGTACCGAGCATCCACCACCAAGTAGGCTGCACTTTTACTTATAATGGCCTCACCCGCAGAGCCACTAAATCTGGTCACCCCATGATTACTGTACCACCCCATCCAAAGTGGTATTCACCCACCCTGAGATAAATTCCCTCCGTTTGTCGCTCCCTGCGACATACTCAGACCCATGGGCATCGTTGCTCGGCACAATGCTAGAGATCAAGTTAACTTTCACGCCACTGAGATGATTCGAATTCACTCACTAATAGTCAAGTTGATGTTTCGCCATTTCCCGACGAATGTCTTCTAGTCTTTCTCTGGCACCCACTCTGTCCCGAAGGGAGTCCAAGCCTCCCCAAACAAGAGTGTCAATAGAGTTGGTGGACAGCGTAGGCAGCAGTGGTGGCTCCGGTGAATGCGATGACCGGCTGGATTGGATCCCGAGTTGGTATAGTGGAAGTGGTGCCTGCAACGCTGGTTCTGATCTTTCTCTTTCCAACTCCTCTTCGACCTCTTTTCGACCTTTTCCTAGCCCCCACCTGTGTCTAAATTTGTCAGATAAGGTTGACTTCTTGGCATCGGACACCGTGTTAGGTCGTATGAGCTTCAGCATCCAGGGAGTATTTCCTATGACATCCGCGGGCAAAGTGGGGTTAGGACGCTCAGGCCACTCAGGATCGGTAGGAGACGCGAGGCTATGTGCACTCGAAGTCGGGGTGTATGAAGGACTCTCGAAATCGGGGGCCCTTTGAGGGGAGTTGTCTCTACTGTCGTATTTGAGTTGGTACAACCTCGATCTCTGCATTTCTTCTCCAACTACCTCCCTTCGAGGTTCCCATCCATATTCGGGTTTTGTGATCTGTTCCTCAGTACTAGTCGGTATGCCAACTCGTATGTACTTTCCTCCAATCGGTCCTTTGTTTCGTTCACGGTTAAAGTCGCTGTGCGTCCGCGCGTGGGTATGGTTTCGGGTTGATGACTCGCTTAAAGCTAGTAGCTGAGCGTCCTCAGAACGCCTTTCTCTAGAGGAGCGCATGTCGGCTTGCTTGCCCATGGAGCTTGACCCCACAACGGTGCCAGTCATTTCGGTAAATAGAAGGGGCGGCCGTGGCTCCGGTGTTGTTGACTTCCTTCTAGCAGTCAACAACGTATCCTCAATACGACTCTCCAAAGGGACCTCCACGCGAGCTCGTCCGTGTATGGGGTCAGATCCAACAAGGGCGCCAGATGGTGAGAGCGGTTGTGGTTCCGGTACGGTCGATCCATCCGAAGGTATCGGGTGCATGTCCCTGCGTCTCTCGCGGGGAGAATCTGGGTAAGGCTGCTTGCGCATGACAGCCGATCCAACAAGGGTGTTGATAGAATCCATAGATAGGAGGGACCTTGGCGAGGTAAACTGGCTTGAAACCATTGACTGTGTTTGATCGACATGTTGCACGATACGAGTCCGGTGGCTTGATCGTATGCGAGGAGCGTCCTTTGTCCGACGGGAGGACCTGGAATCTGACGGCGATGGAGGTGGAAGCGATGGTGAGGACGACATGATTGGAGAAGACGGGGGGAAGTCGTAGGGTTCAAGTCACCATTGGCGTTTTCAACGGGCCGGTGGCACGTGTTCCTTCCATGACATAGTTGGCACAGCCCAGAGAAATAGTCCATTCAATTGTTCGGTTATCTGGGGGCTGTCCGATGTAATGTAAAGTGTATCTTGGTTTTCTTGCGCACCGCATCCAACCGTCACGTGAGTGCAACAGCATTCAGCGATATTCAGCCTGAGATCGCTGGTACAAGGAGCGCGATACTTAGTGAGGTCGAATATATACTTACTGTCCAGTATAGTAGGCATAAGGGTAGTGTGTATTCCCAGCATGTGACGAGGCTGGAGACTCCAGCCCCCGTGTGTTCTCTGATGTCGCAATTATCAGTCTCGTTATCTCTTACCCAGTGACCTTCAGCGTTTTCATTCATTACACCCTCTCCCTATGAACGACCTCGAGACGATTAAAGCGACAGCTCGTTCATTACGAGCCACGATGGACCCTGGCACCGCCCATGGAAAAGCCATCTCAGATTCTATTGTTGCGGCAGTCAGTGTTGTTGAAAGCACACAGGTACGTCCTATTCATGTATTATGACTCGCCGTTGACACTTTCGGCCCTGGTGCTCAGAATATTCAGATAAATTATGACGAGTACCAACGACTGGCGATGGAGGCATGGGATTTGATTCGCCTGATTGCGGAAAACAACGAGCAAAATAAAGGAAAGGTATCGGAACAACAGTATAGGGACCTGTCAGGGTAGGTCCGACTCTCCATTGTCTTCAGACGATTGGTTGAATCAGAGCGCGCCGCAGGGTTCTGGAAGACATTCAAAAGGAAGTTTCTAGCAAGAGCAATGCAGCGCCATCTCTACAGGGACAAGCAGCGCAAGGTTCTGAGCTGGATACTGTTGGAGGCCTCCGAGAGAGACTGTCGCAGTTCCTAAAACAATTCGACGTGAGCCAACGTCACCAAACGGCGGATGGTGACTCTGATTCCTGGCTAGTCGGCACTGACAAGACCGCTACCATCGGCAATAATGCAAATCTTTCTCAACCAAAAGACGATCCTCTTGGACCTAATACTACGGTTACCAATACCTTCACCAATGATGGCCTAATCGCTAAGAACAACGGATCTAACAACAGTAATATGAATCTTCAAGGCAATAGCAACGAGGTATATGCAGGAAGTGATTACAGGCAGTACCACGGTCCCGTCAACATCAATGTATGCTGTCTCAATACTCCCTTACCATCACACAGTTACTGACTGTGACTTGAATAGAACCAAGTCGACTCCCCGAAATACGATGAAATACTCGGTGGCCTTCGCCGGGCTCCTGCCCAACATAGTTCTCTTAAGGGAGAAGGCGGATGCCTACCTGGTACGCGTACGTCAGTTCTCAAGCAAATCATGGCATGGGCGACCAGCCTGGATCCGGGTGACCCTCCCATCTTCTGGCTCTATGGCCCAGCTGGTACCGGAAAATCGACTATTGCCTATTCGGTTGCTGAACAATGCTCGGAACTTGTTGACCGCCTTAGCGCCAGCTTTTTCTTCAACCATGCAGACAGAGATTGTTCTGATGCAAACCTTCTCTTCGGTACCATTGCCTATCAGTTGGCGAACCTTGACTCTAAGCTCAAAGTTCATATTGCCAACCGCGTCAAGAAACATGATAAACCGGAAGACATCCGCCTTGAAGTCCAGCTCCTTGATCTGATCATCCGACCACTTTCCGAGTTAGGGAGCCGGACCTCAATCATCATTATTATCGACGCCCTAAATGAATGCAGCGATGCTAGATGTGCTTCGAATATTCTTCGGCTATTATCTACTAGGGTCTATAACCTCCCATTCCGTCTCAAGTTTTTCATTACCAGCACGCCTGAGCCTCATATCCGAGCAAGAATGGAGTCTGATCCACGCCCCGTTTTTCGCCATCTAAATATCTTCCGGGATGTTGACCCGTCCTTGACAGAGGCTGATATTCGACTTTTCCTAGTGGACCGCCTTCGTGAAGGTGGTTGGCATGTTTATGGCAGCTCGGCGTCGTGGCTCAAAGAGAAGGATATAGATGCCCTTGCCTATCAATCGGGTGGCCTGTTTACTTATGCCTCATGCATTGTCAAGGTCATCCTGGACAATAAAGACAGGTATCCAAGAGTGCGTGTTACAGAACTTATTGACACGATTGAATTTGGTGCCCTCAATGCACTGTACCTCCGTGCTATGCGAGGTGCTCTTCCCGAGAGTGCTCATGAAACGTTGAAGAAAATTCTCTGGCTTGTTCTCGGCGCAATCATGGTCGTCAAAGAAACCCTTTCTCCGCGAACATTAGAAACTCTACTTGGACTTGAAACCGGTACTGTCCGGAGAGTCCTTTCTGGTCTCCATTCTGTCATGGTCGTCCCCGATAATGAAGATGATGGCGTCCACGTTATCCACCCATCATTTCCCCGTTACCTCACCAACAGGAAGTCTTTCACCCATGCTGATTCTACATATTTCATTGACCCGTTGATACACAATGCGCTCGTTGCACAAAATTGCTTCAGACTCATGAGGATTTCACTTAAGAAAAACATATGCGGGTTTTCTGACTTCTCCCGAATAGAAATTTCGAAAGAGAACAAAGAGCAATCGGGTAAGTTTAGGATCTAGCCTCTGCCAACTGATTTCGAGTTTGCTTTCAGAATTTATATCTCGGAACATATCTGACGCCGTGAAGTATAGTTGCCGTCATTTTGGGGCACATATATGCGCCGCAGACGTTCAAGACAGTAGCAACGATGAGATGCTAATAGGCTGGGCACGCCGGCACTTGTTGCAGTGGATAGAAGTACTCATATTGCTTGACTCCTTTTCTGTTGTCTTGCCATCATTGACCTTATTAACCGAACGGCTAAAGGTGGATTGTCCTGTGTAGGCGAGTAGCTATTACTGATCGTTATTCAAAGGAACGCATCAAAATGCATAGAATAGATGCCACGTTAAAAGGTGTACCCGATCACCCTACCTCTATCCTCCGAGACCCATCTTCGTTGCCTGGTCCGCAAGAGTCAGCCGTAAGCCATATTATTCGTAACTGCGCAACACTGATGTAATATCAAGAACGAAGCTCAAATCCCGGTAGAAGCTATCCAGAGCGTCCAACGCTTGGCTTGGGATGCGTCTCTCATGGTTGAAAAGTTTTCCGACACAATACAGCATACCCCATGGTCAATTCACACTTCCAGTGTCATGTTTGTGCCAACCACCTCCGAATTGTTTAAATTCTATGGAGAATTTCGGTGCATTTACGGAAATCGAGAAGTTTGGAATGCAAATACCGTATTACATCGATTCGAGCAAGCAACCCAGGGGCTTGCCTTTTCATCTGACGGATCGGTGCTTGCATCACTGCACAGGGACGGGACGATTCACCTACGGAACCTGGGTACTGGTGAAGTCCGAACCATCATCAGCAGCGAAGCAAGGATAGCAACCGAAGAAAACGAATTTATTACCTTTTCCCACGGTAATAAATACATAGCTGCGAAGGATCAGATCTATGATGTTGCAACCGGTAAGAAAGTCCTTGGGCAAGCAGACTGCATAGCCTTTTCGCCAGATGGGAAATATATTGCGCTCTCTAGTAACGACGGAAGTATCAATCTATACGAATCACCTAACCGCGTCCCCCTGTCGCGACTTTCTGGACATTCATACCCCATAACATCGATGGAATTCTCCCCTGATGCCAAATGGCTCTCTTCAGCATCGAGCGACAACACTCTCCGCATTTGGTCTGGTGAACATTTTAACGAAGTCCTATGCCTGCCCCGAAAAGAGTCTCTGGAACACCCCCGTTCTGTCGCTTTCTCACCCGACGGCGCTTATCTCGCATTTTGTGACGAGGACCAGATGCGTGTGTGGGTTATGGCAGAGAGAACTGAGCTGTTGCCGTCCCATACTTGGGATGGGATCAGGCCATTCCAGAAACCTGTATTCTCACCCGACAGCAAAAGTATCGCATGGGTAACACATCAGGGAGAAATTATCGCTATACAACTTGGCATGCTAGACACGGAGCCAACTCGCTACCGATCCAGCGGTTATTGCTCAGTGGCGTTCTCGTCAAGCGGAAAAACTATCCTCGCGGGCAATAAGGAGGGCGGAATCTGTATCTTATGTCCAGACATAGAGGGTGAACAGGCAAGCAAAGAAGAGCACGCCGACCGCGGCGTCGTCAGAGGAATTATTTCTTCGCCACGGAGCGGGTATTATGCATCGTGGTCTTCGAGAAATGGCAAAGGCTCGATTTACGTGTGGGAAGCGGACGAAGAAGCGCCACTGGCACAGGCAACCGAGGTCAACGATTGGGATGTCGTATATTTGGCTACATTTTCGCCCGATGGTCAATCTATAGCCATAGTATGTGGCAAAGCTGATTTCTATGTTGGAAAATTGGACGCTGTCACTGGTCGACGCCTCATGCTATTCAAGTTATCACGTTTCCCCCACTCAATCGAGTTTTCCCCAGGCGGTAAATATCTCTCGACAAGCTATGAGCTCTGGCTATGGGATACAGGCAAACCCGTTGAACTTCACCCGAGTCCTGACCCTGGGAAGATGAGTGGATGTACCTTCTCATCAGACGCCGCCTACATCGCATTATGCTACGACGAGAGGAAGCTCTTCGTAGTCAACCTGGAACAGCATTCAAGACAAACAGCCCTTGAAAGTACTGGAGGGATATCGCCCTCCACTCTTCAATTTTCGCCTGATTGTCGTCATGTTGCTGCGGTCGCATTAGAGAGCAAGAGCATCGTGGTATGGGAGGTTGCAACAGGCAAGTTACTCGCTCAAGCCCAGGAAAAAGTGGCCAAGAAGGAACTCTCCTTTTCGACGGACGGACGATATATTGCCTATCTAGGTCAAAGAGGGGTATACACGTGGGATTTCTTGGAGGGAGGGTTGGAAGGAAAGATCGTATACCGGGGCCTCGTTCACCGCATGTCGTTCTCCCCTCTCGATCCAAAGTACTTGGCAGCTGTTATCAAGAGCAAAAGTAATCCGCGAGCTATCCTGATCGACATTGATACACAAGAGAAGGTTGCAGAGACTGCCGAAATCTCTTCCCACTCCGCTTTCATACGATACTTCAAACGCGGGGGCAGGTTTCCCAGTTATGCGCCTAGTGACCGGGCTATGCAAGATGAGGACGATCGTAACTTTCCATACACCATAGAACTTAAGAAAGGATGGGTAAGGACAGCAACGTCGAGGCCACTTTGCCGCCTTCCAAAGTCCTACCGAGCCAGCAGTCGGAGCGGGGTTTATGACACAAATGGCAATCGCATTGTTATCGTGTCAGACACGAAGAAGATGATTCTCATTCAATTCGGCACAGAGCCAGATTACGAGGACCATATGCCGTTTAAGGTGGGAGCACTATGGTGGGTACCCCATGTCTAATACGGTGGACACCAATTCAAGGTACGGATGTGCGACATTCTGGCTGGTATGATAGGGGGAGCTTAGTCATGTCTTGTCCAGATGGTTGGTTATCGGTGCTTACAGGCGTCCTCAACTTTGACTGGGGGATTCCTGTGATGATGGCATCAGTCATGTCAATAATTTGGAGGAAAGAAAGGAGAAATAACTGCAGCCGTATATAATTCCACCGTCGTTTTCTCAACCATTATTCAGGGGAATATTCCCATGCGGTTCTCAGTATTAACCTCACGTCTTGATTGACGCAGTATAGAACTCGAACCACACGCTTATGATTTTGTGTTTCGAGGGTCGTGACGATATTCGGGTCGAGGATAGTAGCGAGAACGTGAATATATTTACGGCGATATGGGACTCGGCGGCACGCTTCGTGACACGCTCGGTATGGCCGTGTCACATTCCAATAATCCCTTAACCTGCCCCTGATGCCACCAGCTCCGTCACCATCCGCTCGTGGTTTTTAGTGCCCATCTTGAAGGGACAAGATAAAATCAGTTAGCTTGGAAGTCAATGCATGAGGCGCTCTCACCTTCATAAACTACATAATTCTATACCCCATAGCTATGCCAAATAGCTAATCGACTTGTGCACACGCACTAAATAGCAAACACTCCATTCCCAAATTCCACCTTCTCGTTTCCACGAAACACCGCATGCCCTGCATCCGGCCGCAGCGCAAGAGGGAGGGGTGGATATACTCTCTTTATGTTGGCGACGACCTGAGCACCACCATCGTGTTCCATACTTGACCTTGACGAGGGGTCAAACTTGGCCCTCCTTGGGGGCGCCGGAATGCTCCTCGCAAACCCACACGTCGTACATTCCAACTCGAGCGCATGGCGGTGGCTTGATGAATCTATTTGAAACGTGTCACATATCCGTATAGGGGAAAAGGGGGGGGGGATAAAGAAAGAAAACATTTGGTTTACGTACGTTTCACTTGAACGTTGACCGTGACCCCGGGTATCAGGACCGATTTACATGCTCGACAAAGGGTTCGTTTGATCGAAGGATCTCTATAGAGGTAGAAATTGAGCGTGTCATTGTGCACTATGAGAGGACTGTATAACAGAGACAGACGTACATTTTGACTGTCGCCTTCTTCCCGATCATCGTCATCGTATCGGCATAGGCTCTCGCCAACTCGTCGGTCGTTCGTATCCGTGTACGGTTCTGTCGTTTTTGTAGTTTCTGTTCGCGTTGCCTTTCGCGCTTTGTTTTCTTGATTTGACTGTCGGATGGGTTGCTAGGATCTGATGCGGGTGCGGATGCAGATGCGGTTTGACTGGTGTTCGTGGGTGTTTGAGATAGGTTTGTTAGGTACACGCTGGCTTGGTATAAAAAGTTGAGTCGTTGGAGGATGTCTTTGTTCGCTACGTTAGTGGGGTTGGGAATCGGGTCCTTGTCTTTCTTCCCCATGTAATGTAATTGGCAGGACTAGACGTGGGAATTGACTCAGACACAGCAGATGCTCGCACAACTTTCCGTTCTCATTAAAGTGTACATGTACGGCGGCAGACTATAAACATCCAGGGATCTACTGACAACAAATGAAACCAAGAGAATCCAACAAGTACAGACCTCTGAGTGCTCAAACCATTACCCCGCAAATCATCCAACAAGGACGCAAGTGTAACCAACACGATGCTCTACCCCGCAGGGGAGCGGCGCGAGTCACACAAGGCCATGCCGGATGTTGCGAAAGCAACGGGAGCAGCATCGGAGTCCTTCCTTCCTTCTTCCCCCAACTTCCTTTCTGACCGCAAGACCCAAAGACGAATATAGGTAATTGAAACTTGAGTCGCCGAAAATGGACAATAAAAATGGGAACGAATGTACCGGGAAGTGACGAACCCAAGAGAGAAAGAAAAAAAAGATGACGGCGAGGAAAGATGCAGACAATAAATAGACCGATTGAGGCATATAAAAACACTTGACGAGGGGAATTAGATGCGGCCATTGATACCACCAGGGAATATTTAGAGATCGAGGTTGACAAATAGGGAAATGGATGAGAGTCTACGTTGAGATGCGAGTTTTCTTCAAAAGGCGCTTATGCCGACCATACTTGCGCCGCTCCCGAGAGATTCTAGATCCCAGCCTATGTCGAGGCCAGGCAGACTCCCGTCTTCCGATACTGAAGTTGGTGGTAGTATCGACTCGAGCAACTTGGCCATCTCAACGTCATTTACCCAGCTATCCCCGAGCGTTTCGGCCGCTAGCCCCGTGTTGTCTACATCAAGCTTGACGGCCTCGTCCGCCATCATTTCCGCCGGGGCGGAGGACGACGAGTAGGCCGAGTCCATAGGAGGTAAGGAGTGCGTTTCGAGAGCCGGCGAGGTGGCAAGGATCTCGCGGAATAGCGACTCCATGGTTGCGTCATCAACTGTATTTTGCGTGTCGATGCCATCTCGGCCGCCCGAGCTAGGTGAAGTTTGTGTATTATTGCTGCTGGAGCCAAGGTCAAGTGGGAACGAGAGCGAACCGAGACCACCCGCTGCAGGGTCATTGAGGAATCCTCAATGGTCGCCATCCGTGCTAGATGGCGAGTGGAATCGAGCGCTTCTGATCCAACCGTTGCTTTGACGTCAGGCAAAGGAGACGTTGGTAGCTCAGAGGTGGCGAAGACAGAAGACGGGGACAAATCAGAGTCTATATCAATGTCGAGCGACGTATGAGAGGGTGCTGGGGAGAGGGGGAAGGAGGAAGCAGTATTGGATGGTGTGGGCATTGATTCGGATTTGACGAGAGCGGGCGTTTCTGGAGAAGTTTTGAGCCCGGCAGAAGAAGTGCTTTGAGTCGACGATGAGTCAGGTTGACTGGAGGTATTATCTGACGAGGATTGGAGAGTCTGAGGCGTGAAGCCCTGAGTGACTAGTGCCTTCATAACGGCTTCCCAGCCCCTTTCCAGAGTGCGTATGCGTTCTTTCAGTTCTTCATTTTCTCGCTCCTGCGCCTGCTGCCGCTGACGATCCTTTTCATCATCAACAGCCAGACGAGCTGGGGTGGATGCAGAGACGTTGGGGGTGAGACCCATGCCGGCACGGAGCTGCCTGTTTTCTTCCTCGAGCTCGGCTACTCGACGCTCGAGGAAAGTGAATTGGGCTTTCCGCCGGTCCCGAGAGTTTTGGGCGGCGATGCGGTTCCGGTGGGCGCGAGCTTCTTTGCGCTCTTCGACGGACATGTCAATGCGAGGGCGCTTGCGGGGAGGCGCAGACTCTGGCTCTGGTGAAGCAGCAGGAGAGGGAGAGGGTAGAGAGAAGGAGGAGGTGAGGGTAGAGGGGTCCACGTAAGAGGAAGAGGGAGAAGGCATGATGTGGAGTCTTGCTATTCGTCAAAAGAAGGGAGGGAAATTTGAGGAGAACAAGAGATACTGCGGAGTGCAGGACAGACTACGTGGAAGTCGTGAGGGATCCTTTGTGTTGACGTGGCACTTCCCACATATACCCTGCCCCCACCAAACAGCTACAAATACTGTCCTGGCCTCGGATCACACAGCCCTTGCCCGGGTCATCCGTCGTCCTGGTTATGATCTACGCTCGCTCGCTGACCCCCCTCGTGTCGCGACCGTCTGTCTTATACCGTCGTATGCCTATCTTTAATATCCTGCCTGAAATGAAAAAGAGAATAAGACTTCCTGGGTGCTCCAAATCGACGATCTGCGCCTCCGCTCGATTTCATTATTAATTGTATTCCTCCCTTTACTCCCAAGAACTCCTTCCCCGCCACCGCTCTTCGTCGTTACTCCCTCTCTCTCTTCCCTCTCCCTCTCTTAACTCTCTGCCTCGTTTCGTCGCCATATGCTCCTACACGCGATATCACCCGCTCTGTTCTTTCTTATCCCTATCCTCCTTCTCATCCTCGCCTTCCAATCTAATCCTGTTCGAGCTTCTGTTCATATCCGATCCCGCCCAGCCAAAACATACATACTCGCTCAGATAGCGTTGACCCTAATTGCTGTCCTCGCCGTTCTAGTCGCGACCTTCGGTCTCGCCGCACTCACCAAGTCTCAGACAGTGGCCGAGACTTTGTTCGTCGCCGTCTGTGAGTATCAAAATTATCAACATCACCTTACCCTATCTAATGATCTCTAGTACAATCGCTAGTCGTGTATATCATATCTTCTCTCTCATCTTATCGCTTGTACGTTAATGCCCTAATTGTACTCTTGTCCAGCGGTAAGTCTCACACCTGTATATATGCGCCCATCTCCCACACGGCGTATTACAGCAACCTTCTTGTCTCTTCTCTCGGTACTACTCCCGGTCCACAATACCGTTCCTGGAATAATCTCGCCCATAATGTTTTTAGTATTCTCGCTCGCATCTTTCCCTCTTCTTTCCGGTTTAATATTCTCATCAAACATATCCCGGTTTGGAGGACGCAGACCAGGTTATAATTGCATCTATCCCGCTGGCAAAGACCCTCTGACCTACCATGGTCCCCCTGGGAACGATGCAGACGCCCATCGTCTGCTTACGTTCCCATCGTTGTCCTCTTTCACGTCATCAACGACGATAGATACGTATCATTCCACGACCCGCCCAACGTGCCTTGCACCCAAGGTACCTGCTTATTCCCAGGAAAATAGATTTTACGAGGTAGACTTGGAAATAGCAGCCACGCTCGCTCCGTATGCTCCCACGCCTACCTTGAGTACAACCACCGCCATCAGAACATATCAGAAAAGCCGTAATAGCGTCCCGCCCTACCACCCAAAACTCCCGACCCTTCTCTTCGTCGCGCAATTTCAATTCCTTATATCATGTATCATTCACCTCGGTCTACTATCTTTCCCTCCCCCTGCGGACCAAACCTCGGACAAAACTTGGGCACTTCGAATTGCGCAAACTGTGCTTCTCGTCGTTTCAAGCTTATGTATCACCTTTTCGTTCTCACAGTATGTGCGCGGTCATACCTGTCCACGTAAGTTGTGATGTCATTTTCATTATCGCTTCTTTTTGAGTATGCGTCTATCTGCGGCGTCGATTTTTGACTTCTTGTTTACGCTAGTTTACGCTACTCTGGCTTCGATTTTGGCTTCATTTTTTTCGCTCGTACACTTACACTTCCCCTTCTAGAATGCTCCAAAGTCCCAGAACCTCGCAACTCTGCCCACTTAAACTCAGACAATTCAAATAACCTAAAAAACTCGGACATCTGTCCGCCTCGTACTTCCCCATTTCCTCCCTTTGCCCCCTTCGCAGAAAGCGCCTACACAAACATAGGCTTCGAGAACGGTAACCCTCATTCCCCCCCGCTAAGCGCTGTTACCATGCTCGGCTTTCCGCTTAACACCACCCCCGAAGTCGATGAAGAAGAGCTTGGCGTCGGCCGCTCAAGCTTTAGCTCTGCCACTCTGGACTCTGTTCACGCTATGCCTTCTGGGTCTAGTGCTAGGAATGGAAACATATATCCTCTACCTGTACTCCCTCGGTACACACGTTGTACGTTACCCGCTAGTCCTCCTCCACCCACAATGACAGTCGGAACAGGGATAAAACGATGGGTAACACCTGTAACATCCGTAACTGCATCGCCCCATGACGCCACCCCGTCCGCTAAGTTCGGCGACAACAGCCTCCGTGCCCCACGCGTAGATCAGGATAATGCTAGTATCGCAGCTAACTGTCACGGCGGAGATCCCGATGAGCCTTTCCGCCGAGCAGATACTCCAGTCTCCCTTGGCGCCTACTCCATCTCTCCTCCTATGTTAGCTATGCACTTCACGCCCCCTATGTCATTTGTACCTCCTATGTCCGCAAAGGTTCTCGAGTACCATGACAACTTCCACGGCGTTGACGAAATCGATGACGTTGACGACATGATCGTTGGCGCTGATGATCGGTCTGGACGGCCGATTATCAGTTCAACACTCAGCTTTGCTACATCTCCGGGCTTACCACGGACATTGACGTCCGTGTCTGACATCCGCTCAGACATGTTCGAAGCACTGGATAAAAAGGGGCCATCTATCTTGGCTCATAAAGAGTCGTTCTGGTCTACTTCTTCTTCGTCCCCTTCTTACACCACAACCACATCTGGGGTATGTGTCTTGCGTCATCTGTCAGATTTCCCCGTGTTCTGACTAATATCATCAGTGTTCCGCTCGCAGCGCGTACACACACAAATATTCACACACCATCTCGTCTTGCTCGCCGTCACTTGCCTGGTCTGGGGTTTATATTAAGCCGAGATCAAGGAATTTTGCGATGAGCTCGCCTAGTCGCCCTCCTCCCCCTCTCTCAAAGTGCGTACCATTGGATGTATTGAGCCGCAGCATGGAAATTATGCACGACACCGAAGATCAATGTGACCAAGCGGGCAGCTTAGACGAGATGATTCGACCTTCACGACCATGGACGAGAAGCGGATCACCATGTTCCCTTCAAGAAAAGAGCTACCGGCCACAGACGTCTCCTTCACCATTGCGGCGGTTGCATAACGGCATCGGGAACAGGTTAGGCAGCTTTCTAGGTTCGAGGAACCTGTCGTCTTCTGCAGTGGCAGAGGGGTCATCGTCCTTGACCCTGGCTGAAACGGCCGATCCTGACAACTCGTGCGATATTCCGGAGCCGGTAGATGCGGGGAAGAAAGTGAAGAAGAAGAGCGGGTTTACATTTGGTGGGAAGAAAAGAGCAGGCAGTCAACAACTTGACGACAGTCACCAGCAAGGTCTGTCCTTGTTTCATCGCCATGAAGACAAATCGGAAGAACCGGAGGAAAATGTGGCAGGGGGGAAGGGACACCGTCGCCGAGGCTCCCTTGGCCTCACGTTTGGCCATGTCATGAGAGGCCGTTCGCTTCCAATTCCGCTGTTAGGTAATTGGATAAAACGCCCCAAGGACGAGGAAGATGTTCAAGAATCCCAGGACTTTGCAATCCCCTCATCATCGTCTTCCGCATCATTCTCCAGCTCCTCTCCTCCCTCATCTCTGTCACTGACAGTTTCGAAGAATACGAGCATGAGTGGTAGTGCCAATCCCAGTCCTCGTCCGAGTAGCATTCGGTTCTTGGACGATATGGAGCGTGACAAGACCAGCACGGCTGCCAGTACCCCAGTATCTCCGTCTTCTAGTCTGAGAGGAGCTGAGGATAAGAAGGTCAAACATTATCGGATACACGGAAAATTGAGGCGAAAGAAGAGTCGTTCAGCGTCCGATTTACAACAACTCGAGCGTGAACAGGACAACGGGCCTGCAGATTTCATGGATTTGCGGGATCCATTTGCACCCCCGGATTTAGGTACGAGGGGGCATATGACGGCGTCCAATAGAAGCGTGAACGGGGGTAAAAGATGCCCTAGTCGACTTGGAGCAGGGCAGAAGCAGAGGACGAGGGCGAGCGTATGGGGCAGGATACCTCTTGATTCTCGGCCGCATATATCACCACCATCCCCATCCCCATCATTTTCAGCTCCTACACAAGAGCGGCGGGGGCAAACCGGAATTAGGTTTGTTGCAGGTCAAGGAAAGACACGGGAGGTCAAAATTAGGCATACCCAGCGTCTTGATGAGGCTGGGCTAGTAGGGTTGGAGGAGATACGGAGCCAACGGCGCGGCGGCGAGAGCGCATCAAGTGGCAGTTCCCCTCGCGTCTGCCCAAGGCGGGACGACAAGGGCTTACCCCCATGCCCGATGGATGCTGGTTCTCTGTTAGACCCATCCGAGTTGTTGGATGTTGAAGAGGCGTTATTGGCACAGAGGCTATTGACGAGTTTGGACCTTGCCGGGTCTTCGCCTTCGTCGTAGATGGTGTGTACTGGTATGACTTGTCTTGTTTCTTGGGAGCGTTAGGCTCCATTCATGTTTTCTTTCTACGAGGTAATTGGTATTAAATATTGAAACTGGAAATTGTACTATTTCATGACAATCTTGTACATAGACTTTTTTCCCATCATAAACCGGATCTGGCAGATTTATTTATGTTTCTTGCGTATACCCTTTTCTTATTGAACACCGTCGCATTTCAAGTGTAACATTGACGTATTTGACGTGTTGCCATTCACATTTTGACACCAGCCAGCTCAGCTGTCATTGCAACGCAATAATGGCCGAATTGTCGCCGAAAGTGTCGCTACTGCTTACACGCCCATCATGGACGAAGAACGGATGTGCATAATCCTAGTTCTTTGCTTCACCCCAAAAAACCTTGTTTCAAGGATAATCAAGTAAGGAAACACCTCCATATGTCGTGTCCGTGCCGTGGGGGTGTGGCGACGCTGTGCCCACATATCGTGAGGCGGGAATGGCCTGAATGTGGGAAAGGTTTATCTGTTTGGGCTGAACACTTATGCGCCTCTACGGAGCCGAGGGTTACTTGTTTTACTATGGCGTTCTTCCAATAGTTTCATCCAAATCATGCCTGCACGGATTAATGCCTGGTAACGATGGCTATCATATCAGAATAAGCAAGATGTAGCTTCTTGGGTGTAAATGTATGCACCCACCAAGCCATCCATCCACCGGCCCCGATGGCTCGGAAGTGTTTGTCATCGCGCAGGGCGGGTTGCGCTACGACCGGCGCCAATTGTTCTAGTAGAAAAACACCCCCTAGAACCGAAACCCCGCGCAGTCGAGTTTTATCTCATGAGATTCGGACCGGACGCACCGCGCACTAGTCAGTGCACACAACTGAATATGGGGCAAAAAACGAGTGAGAGCCTTTTTCGTTTTTCGTTTTTCGTTTTTCTTTTTTAGGGTTTCCAAGAGGAGGGGAAAGGGAAAAAAAAAAAAAAGGAACTCGCGAAGGATAGGTTTTTGATTTTGACGAGGTTTTTGGCACGGAATCTGACATTGGGCTTCGGGTTACCGGCCATGACGGGCGAGGGGCGCGCGCTAAAGACGTGGTAACTGTCGTTTCGGTGGGGTGGGAAACGTCGTGACAGGGCCGAACCTTCTCCATTGGACTCATATCCCCGATTTTCTCTGCTAGAAACCCGCCGCCACCCGAAAAAAAAAAAGATAAAATAGAACCCGTCTC
Source organism: Amanita jacksonii TRTC168611 (assembly GCA_000497225.1). Lineage (NCBI taxonomy): Eukaryota > Fungi > Basidiomycota > Agaricomycetes > Agaricales > Amanitaceae > Amanita > Amanita jacksonii. The sequence goes on from KI546977.1 coordinate 26,600, forward strand.
GAGAGGGGGTGGGGAAGACGGCGGCCTTTGGTCAAATAAAGGCATTAAAAAGGCGTTCATGATCGGGTACAATTCAGATTTTTTATCTCGTCTCCGTCTCGTCCTCACTCACTCACACACACTCTCCCGTGCTGTTCTCTATGCCGGCTCCAATGCAGGCGCATCAGGCAAACCACTCCGTCGTCGCGTCCGACACGTTTGTTGTTGCCAAAGTGCTGCACACGATCTTGTATGGGGTCTACGTCCTCACCATGTCTCATAGTCTTCGGTGGATCGTGTATGAATATGATGATCATGATCATGACCACGAGGAGCTCCTTGAAGAGCCTGGGGACGGTGCTGTTCTCAGTTGCCAATGTCGTGATCATGTTCTTGCTGGACGCCATGCGGCGAGGTGGGGAGCGAGGATAAGGGTAGATTGGATGTTGGTGTTGTTGTTTACCGTTTTTGTGTTGGGCACGACGCACCTTGGGCTGGGCCTTTCCTTGACGATTCGACAGGTGTTGTCTGGGAATATGATGGGTGGAGATGACCTTCGTTTTATTAATGTAAGTATGTGCGTCGTGTCGTGCTCTGTGATTGACTTCATGTTGATTGTTTGCCTTCTCGATAGACAATGGTGGAGTGTATGACGGCTCTACTCGCAGACGCTGTCCTGGTAAGACGGCAATTCCAAAATCAGTGTTTTTTTCCTCAAGAACTAACCCATCTCTATGTTACATAGATCTACCGCTGTTGGGTCGTCTACGCCAAGTCGCACCGTATGGTGCTCTTACCCCTGATACTATGGACATCCTGCTTGGCTTGCCCATTCTTCGTCACCAACTGCTACGACCCCGTGTTCCCGCCGGCAATGGGCAATAACTTTGCGGAATTGTGGGGCAACGTCTCCCCACTACTGTACACCACATTCACCTTCTTCGGCTGCCATGTCGGCACCAATATCTATGCATCGTGTATGCGCACGCGCGCTTGCGTTCCATCCTTACTTCTTAGATTCGGACTGACGCGTTTTTTTTTTTTGAAATGTATAGATGCCATTGTTCTCAAAGCTTGGCATGGCTCAAACGATGGCTTCAAGACCCCCAGGCGCATCCGCATCATTGCGCGCGTCCTCGTAGAGTCCGGGGTTCTTTATGCCTGTATTAGTACGCTCAATTTGTTTGCGCACTGTGCAGTGGCGGCTGGTTATCGGGTTTTCCTACTCCCACGAGACCTACTTGAGGCCGCCGTACGTCTTGTCATCACCTCCTGCTCGCCCATCCCTGCGACTCACGTTCCGTTTGTCCAGCTCTTTCCCGTAGCTGCCATCACGGTCAACCTCATCCTTGTCCGTATCATCCAGGAATGGCCCAGTCAACCAGGCGCCATTTCGAAATATCACAATACGTCAAGGTACGCATAGGGTGTATAAATCCTGTCTTTCCTACCGCATCCAAAAGTCATCCGACAAATATTGTGTACCATCATGCTCTTTTGACTGTATTTTTATCTTGTCGACACCTTCGTTTCATTACTTCTCCGGCTAGAGGTACATATCGTTAGAACGCTAGACATCTAAACTCCGTTCCCTACCACCCAAGCAAAACCTATTTCATGCATAACAACCATCTGGGACATTCACCCTTATTGCGTCACTTGAGAATTAAGCACATTATACTAATTACACGTATAGGGCAGAAACGTCCCGTCATGAATAAATAACGAACTCTATGAGACTTTGGTCAAATTCCCGATGAAGCTTGAGAGTAAGCCTGGGAGCAGGCGGCCGCGGATCCTCGTCAGGTACGACGGATGTCGTCGCAGAAGTCGACATAGTATCTCAGTGCCTGCCACATAGAGGGCTTGATACAACAAGAAGCTTATATAAATTAGTCTGTATTGAAGGTATTATCAGTCGAAGTAATTGACGTAGAAGTTCTGGATGCAGCGAAGCGAGGTCACAGGGGGGTTCTGGAACCAGTCGTCGATGCTGTAGTGCTTGTCAGTTGTCAACTCTAGGGTATGAGTGAAGCACTGAATCCGATTTCGATCTGGGCTATGATCTGCGGCGGCTAACAGTATAAGTTGATTTCTCAGTCCACACTAAATTACTCATGAGTACACCGCTGTCGCGCAAGGGCCTCCGAAGAACGGGAAAGGCTGAGTAATGTAAGATTGTAACTCCGAATTCGATTAATACCACCATCATGTCTGTGTTAGGGCTGGCCTCCATCATCGGCGACGACCAGAAGGTCTTAAAAGAGTGGCAGCAGTCGTTCAAACTCTCTTCTGAATTTCCACTCGGTCAATGGCATGAAAAGTTTTGGGGGAAGAACATGGCAGATGCCCGGCCCCCTATGCCCGCGGAAGGAAGTGGGCTTGGAAACGAACTTCGGGGTGGAGACGAGCCCATGGATGTGTGTATAAGCGAGGGAGAGGACGACGACGACGACGTTATCGAGGGATGCTGCTTTCTCGAAATCGACATCGAGGAATTCGCGTACCCCTGGATCTGGGTACGTGCAGAATATATACGAATATACGACGCTCTCGAAGTTTATTACAAAACGCCTCGGTCTCCATTTCCCAATCGTCTAGCAAAAGCTGCTGTCATTACAGGACAACCAGGAATTGGTGAGTCTTGATGTCCATTTACCTCGCGAATCGTCCTAACTTCATGCATTATGCTTGCAGGGAAAAGTGTCTGGATCTACTATGCTTTACGCCGACGTCTCGCCGAAAGGAAGCCGGTCATATTGTATGAGAGCGGGATACGTTATCTGTTTGTGGAAGAAGGCGTCTATGCAGTTCCTAGCAATTTTACGCCCTCGAGTTTTCGCGCCTTCATCTGGACTTTGGTGGACTCGGATCAGGACAGTGGCGTTCCGGGCCATCTTGTCCCGCGCAGTACACGCCACTTTGTGATATATAGCACCTCTCCGTGCAAAAGTAGGTGGTCCCGTTTGCACAAGACCGTTCGTCAACAAACTTTTATCATGAATCCATGGAAAAGGAAAGAGGTCCTCCGAATGTAAGTTGTATTCTTTACCGTGTATAACATCTGTGCTCAGGGCCAGATAAAGTGCGGGGGCCGCTGGCATTTCCCATGAGCGCGTCAATGACATGTTTAATCGATATGGCCCAACCCCTCGACTATGTATCGACTACTTAGTTCCTGGATCTTATGATCTGGCGGAATACGAAGCGGACGTTAAGAATATCATATCCATTCTTACGACAAGCGAAATCGAGCGGCTGTCTAGAGAATGCAGTTCTCTTACCATGGGTGAAGTCTCTCACAAGATTTTCCTCATCAACCGCCAGGACAGGGAGAATATGCACAGCACAGCCATTCTGTCTCCTATCACACCATCCATGAAGTCGAGACTTGCGAGTCGTTTTCGAACACTAGAACGTCGTGAGCAAATCCGCTTATTCAAATACTTCTCCAGGGCTCCTGAATTGAGAGCGTTGGCTGGTATATTCTTCGAGGCTGCAGGTCAGGAATGCCTTCGAAACGGAATGACCATTGAATTTGTTCGAATGGTGCAACGGACCTCAAGCCCGCGTGGAACCGATTCTCGGTGGCATTCAAGCCACATTTCCGTTAACGATACATTGGAACCATATCGTCAACTGGCTTTGCGACAGCGACAATCACTTACTATTCCGAAAGACTTGAGGGTTGAAGAATACACGAATCCTGGGCCATCGTCCATTACTTCCAATGTCATGTATGTGCCAGAACGGCCCAACCAAGAGGCACTCGATTCATTTATGGTTATGAATGGTATTCTCTATGTGTTTCAGTTCACGATTGCCAAGGAACACGACATTAAACCAGGGCTCTTCAACTTTTTCAGTGGATATACTGAGATGGAAAACTGGCGTTTCATTTTCATCATCCCGCCCAATCTCCAGTTGGTATGCCCACAGCCATGGAGCCTCAAGTTACGAAATTTACAACCTTACTCTGCGGTGATTGATCTTGACAATTGTCCAACCGAAACCTCTTGATGTAATTAGTCAAATGCCACAAATAGTCATCTAGTTTTTTTGGTGGTAGGCCTTGTGTGATTGACCAGGTGTGTGTGTACGGCAGTGCTCAGTGCTCAGTGCTCAGCCTTTGCATGCTATGATGATCAAGTGTTCATAACTTTGTGCAAATGTTGAAATTAAGAAACTGCATTTCTCGCCCAATTCCAAATCCAATATTGCTGCTCCTCTGGGCTCATCTGCACACTTCCTTGGTATTTCCACCTCCTGTCCTCACTGTTCCATCATCCAAGCATGATCCCACCATATCCTGCACCCACTCAACAACTCCTATCTGCCCCTCCAGCTCAATTCCCCCTGGACTTTCTGATCCTTGTGGCATTTGTCATGTCAAATGGAAAAGCACTCCCTTTTATTGCTGTTCCACCTGTAGAAGCTGCATAACTGCGCCTATGGCTGCAGTGTCTGTGCTGGAAGCTCTACCTAGCAAAGGGAGTTCAGACTTACAGTGCTTATGCGGTTGCAAGAAGAACTAAGGTATATTCATCAGAATGTCTCTACTTATATACATGTTTCTTATGCTAATATTATAATATGTAAAACATGTATCGTGTGGCTGATACATGAAGTGATTATGATGTGGCTGACACATGGAGGTATTAGTGGAACTATTAGTGGAACTAATAGATCTAATGGCTGTAATGTTGAAGCGAAGCATGTTGTTGCCTCTGCATTTCAACACCACCTAGTGATTTGCAAGCTTGGGCCTGAAGCCTTAAGCCTGCCCAAGCCTGCCATGATAAGCCCGGCCAAAGCCTGGCCTTAAGATGGGGTTTTCAAGGCTTGGGGCCTGGGCTTTTTGATGGTGGCCTGGTGGTGGCTTGATGATCAGATCTCTGCTGTATAGTACTTACAGACAATAGTAAACCATCCATTTGTGTGGTAATCATACATACTTGGCATCTAGTCGACCAAACAGAATATGGAATCCTATGACAAAGGCTTCTGCTGATGTCAACAGAGACTTTGCAAGTCTCCTTCCTTTTCAGAAATGCCAAGCTATTGAGGCAGCTGCTACTTGTGATGACCCAGCTGAAGCATCCTCCACTCCTCCACTACCTCCCAATGTGCCTCCATCACCAGCAGCCAACACTGATAACTTGATTGGAAGATCTCAAGAACTCGGCTCAGATCCTATCCAAACATTAAGATCCATGTCAAACCAGCCACCAAGCCCCAGCACCAGGAGCCAAGCCAGAAGAAACTCCAGAACAAATGGAGAAACACCTTGAGGGAGCTACGCTTCCGTTGCCAGAAGATGCACTTGAGACCCAAGTACGTTGTATTATATGAAATTTCCTTTTATCTTTTGTTTTGTATTATAAAATATGGAACTTTTATCCTAGTAAGAGGGCAATGTTACAGTTGACCGCTCATTTTCCCTTCTTACTCATTATGCTTACTCTTTCATTGGACTATATCTTATCCGATTACTCATTCCTTTGACATATGCTTATCAACCATATGATACCATATGATACCAGTATTGCACCATTGCTTACGTGTCCTGGTATCTGGGGACTTGTAGATTACGCGTCCCACTGTCAGGGGACTTCCTTATCATGTATAAATACTACTGGGAATACAAGCTAAGCATCAGCTTAGTATTAACAGTCAAACTGTGTATACTTTGAGGAACTGATTAATAACAAGCCTCTCAGCTTGTAACATTAACTCAGTGAAT
>KI546979.1:3241-25767 GCA_000497225.1 Amanita jacksonii TRTC168611
TGCTGTCTCAAACTTACAGGGCCTGCTCATGGGCTCTATTCCATCACGCACATTGTGTTGTCATTTGTCACCTACCACGCACATCGTAATTTCGGCGTGATTGGACCTCTTCGTGCGCAATACAAATTATGTCAATGTACACTTTTGTGGTGAAAGTTCACACCGTCTGACTAGAGTGGAAACAAATCAATCAATGTGCCCTCTTTGAACTCAAGTACTTCTACTATAGTATGAGAATCTTTGGATGGTGGGAGAGAACTGCCCCACGAAAGTGAAGGGGGCACTATGACACGGACCGGGTTAGAGTCACAAAGGGGACACGTGGGTCGACAATGAATGGAGGGATAGATCCGATGACGATTGGGCACGATTGTTCGAATTGGCGTTGTGGACGTTTCGTCGAGAGTCTGCGAGGGAGAAAAGGCCCAGCACTTGCGATACCTACATGCAGAACGAAATAGTACCCCGATTGCAGAGGCGATGAAGATCCTGCATGGGTAAGCGAAAGAACTTGAGGATGCATATGGTATAGTTTCGGGAATGGCGCCATAGGTAACAAGGAATTCAATATAAATCGAAGGAATCTCTCAGCACCCTCACAAGATTCGAGTAGAACTTTGGGGAAGATCGCTATGGTGTGCAAGGATTTGACGCCAAGCCATGGAGATGCAAAGCTAGAATTCGGCCTGATTCAATGGACGTTCAATGGTTGAAGTAGCTCACACCGAAACCAGTGATGAAGACGCGAAGGGTTGTGTCTGATACTGTTGTTTAGTTCAAGTCATCGTGATTTCTGTCGCTGCCGGAACTGCTGATGGTAGAGCGGTGGCAGCCAGCCTTTTTTGATCCTGTCCGTGAATATTACAATCACACAGGGACATTGTTGCTCGAGTGATTGACGCTCACCCTTTTATATCTACGCCGCTTTTCTAGTTACCGCGCTCACTGGTATAAGGCCATCCGTGACATGTCACGCGTCACATCGCGTTGAACACGCGCCCCTTCCTCCGCGCCCAATGTCCTCCAAGGCGCCCCCACCGCCAATCCGCGCCATCCACACCTCCCTCACCTCCCGCCCTGTCCCTTCCATTCCTCCCCCGACACAAATTTACATCCCACTTGCAAAACAGATCCTCCGACATCGACTAGTCCGACACGTCTTCACGACCTCTTTTCTATCGTGCTGGGTGTTGTCTACGTTATGGAGCTTACACCTCCTCGATGGCTCCGGAAGAGCGAGAGGGAAAGAAGTTGTGCGGTTTGGAGAAACTTTGCTTACGCCAGTGAGGTTGAGAACGGTGCTTGATGCAGTGATGTTATGGACTATGTTGGCCCTCCCGGAAATTGTGTTGAGAAAGAGGTACTTGACGAGTAAGCCTGCAAAGGCAGTGTCCCCGAGGGAGCTGGTAAATGAAGCGAGGAAGAAGGGGAGCACGAAAATTGCCATGTGGACTTATGTGGTTTCCGCGCTTTGTTTTTTGGTGCTGCATGTTGTAGTGGAGGGGGATCCCAGGCTGAAGCTGTTTGTCAAGTCCAAGTGAGTTCTTTTTGTTGCCCCTTTTGTGTCGCCTTTGGGGTTTTTTTTTTTTTGACACAGTATCGAACAGAAAACATCCGCTTTATCTCAACCCACGATTCATCTACCTCGCTATCTCGCAACTGGTCGTGGCATTTGTCTACGGCATGCGCGCAATCCTACTCGACAAATTTACCTTTAAACTCTCTTCCCTATCATCTGCCAGCTCCTGCCACCGGTTACTCACCCCTTCGGCTTTCCTGCATGCCCTATTCTCATCCATCCTGCTCAGCACACTTGCCTTCCCGCTGGCCTCCCTCCTCTTCTTTTCAGCACGGCTATTCTTCCCCGCCTTGTACCGCCTTCCTCTCCTCCCACACCTCCTCAACCCATTCACAGCCCATTTCCTCAAAATGTCATTCTTCTCGCTCTCCCATCCGATCTCAAGCCTCTACCATATTATTATCCTCCCGTTCACCTACTTCCCACTTATCGTCCGGGCTTGGTCTATAGCATATACCACCTTTTTCACTTGGGAAATAGCCTCGACGTTATTTTCAGCGTCTATTTCCCAACCCATCACGGTCTCCCACCTGGTGCCAGATGCGAATTTGGTCCTCGTATCTGGTATTTCGGTGTCTCCCTCGACCGAGCAGCAGGATGGGTTCTCATTCCATCACATGGCCTACCTCGAACTACGTGAATTAGCGTCATCAGACTCTCCACAAGCTTCTTCACAGCGTTCGACCTTTTTCGCAGACCAAAAGTACACGCCTTCTTTGTGGACCCGCCTCGCGCGCGAGTCGCTCCTTCTTTTAGGGCGGGATTATCATTTACTCGTTCACCGTGGCAATCCGCCTCCTCCTGCCCCCGCCCTTGCTTCCTCAACAGAAACGAAACCAACTACTGACACCAAAACGTCCGCTCTACCCTTCCAAACTACCCCTATCAAAATGATCTCCCAGCCGTCTTCTGCGTTCAGACCTGCCCAACACAGCCCTGTCAGAAACGTCGTGGACTCACTCGCGTCGGATGGGCCTTTAGCAAAAGCGGTTGAGATCGTGGGTGAGGAAGCCGAGGTGGCAGTAAGCAAAGTCCCTGAACTGTTTAGGAGCGTGAGAGGGACCGTTGTCCGTCAGGCCGCGAGTGCGGTTGCGGTTGCGGTGGTTCCGGCGAATCAGGGCGCGTTGGCGCAGGTTAACCCGGCTGTGTGGGCGGACTGGGCGAAGGGGGAAGTAAGGAAGAAGGTGGATCGTATCACGAACGAGGTTGTAGGTCTTGCCCCGGGGTGGGTGAAAGAAGTCGGGACCGAGATGCAAGAGTGGTGGACGAGGCACAGGACGCATAAGCTAGTGGAGATGGCTATCATAAACCAGGAGGTGGATTTAGTCGTTATTGATGGTACGTTCTGTCTCTGTCGATTGCGACGTATTTTTCTTCGAGGCTGACGTGAGGAATGTGGCGAACAGTGTTGAGTCATCTTGTATGTGCATCATTGACAGAAGACAAGTTTGGTGTCGTCCAACGGGACATTCCTAAAGTTCTCGAGGCGATGGTGAGGTTCCTGGGAGAAGTAGAGGGATGGCGAGCGCAGCTTGCCTCTCCTCCGTCCGCCTCTGCCCCTCCACCGCGGCCACCTTCCACCGACCAGGATCAAAATCAAGAACAAGAACAAGAACAAGCAGCACAACTTACCCCGGCGCAGGTTCGAGAGCAGCAGGAGCTAGACGCCGCGAAAATGCTCTTATCAGAGCTAAGTGATGGGTTGAAAGAAGGGATTGGAAGGATTGTACGTACGTTTGGGGATAAGCTTACAGCGTTCAGGTTCCCGCCAAGTGTGGCGAAGAGCTTGCAGGGATTCTTAGATTATTGTCCGTGAGTGGTAGGGAAGTACATATTTTGGGATTCCTCATGCTTGATGGATGGTACGTGATGGGCTGTGTATATTGGATCCACGCTCGCAGTGTTAAAAGGCGATGGCAGGAGATAAAGCGCTTGCAGCACGGATTTGAGAGCAGCAAGAGATCGACAGTTGACAGGCTCTTTTCAAAATAGATGGTGTTTACGATGTGAATTGACATCGCCATTTGTATATCATGCACAAAAATGATATTAGTCCGGCAGACCCAAGCGAGAACATAGGCATTTCTTGTAGAGGGGAGAATCGTCGATGGGGAAGACTGATTCAATTATTGTCATTCTAGTTTTATGTGGATAAAATGGCCGTAAAGCGGGTAAAAGTGTGTGTGTGTGTGTGTCAAATAAACGCATTAAATCCTCGGAGCATTGGATTTACTTGTGAGTAGCTGTATAGTTCATACTTGATACAGGCTTTCACTTGATAGTTGGATCTAGGCGCATCCAGATATCGTCTGTTCAGGTGACTGATTCCGCCTGCCATCACCATTAGCTGTCACGTCAAGGACTTTCACTCTAGCATTGATGACATTGCCTTTTGTCAAAATTCAGGATGCACTGCAGCGGCACCGTTCCCCTCTTGGCATCGATCCTCACATGACCCTGGGCTAGTTGCACTTACTGAAGTTATACGCGAGTTCATACTTCAACCAACTCACCGCCACTTTAGACTGACGAAGAATGCAGTCCGTGATCACAATCCATCGTATCTTAGCGATTCTCATTCCCTTCCTATTCGCATTTGTTGTGTACCATCTAACGTCAAAGACGCTCCATACCATCGTATCCCTGGGGGGGCCGGTAGTGCTTCGTGCGTTTGGTGATGTCGCCCCGCGTTTGAGCTGACTGCAGAGCTGACTTAAGCATGCAAATCATTGGATGGTGGGAAAAGGCGCCACCGAGGGGCTTGGTGTGGTATTACAACACAAATTGGGAAGAGCTTATGAATGTGTCCAGGGCGTCTTTGCGGCTTGTAGGCCGGCTATTAATGCAACGTTGGTTATATCTATGTTTGCTTTTTTTCAACAGTGAGTTTCATGTGAGGTAATGAGCCTGATATAATTCTAAAAGGTAAACTACAGCTCTAGCAGCAGTTGCCTCAGTCTATCTTGTTTTAGACGTACCCGCCACCGCTCTCATTATCAAGGGATATTCATATGATCAACCGCGTGACGAGCATGCCGATCTTTCGAATTTCGAGGAGGTTCTTTCAGGCGTTTGGCGTACAACAAAAATGCTCATGTATCTACATGGCATCATGGTCGTTATACGCATTGTATTGTTTTATCTTTCCACTCGGACTCACACCACTCACTCATACCTGGATATACCATATGATCACATATATTGCATTCGATCAACCGTTTATCATTCCTACGTTACCGTTGCCCTGGTAAGTTCGATGCAACATATTTCTCAATCTCTTGCACCGTACTCACCCCTATTTAGCTCAAGATCCGATCTATGATGTTGGTTGAACTTGAAGAGAACGTGTACACCTTGGCACGACATTTGGAAGAAAAAATGTCCATAGGATTATGGCGGCTATTTATAACGCCTGGGTTAGCGGCCGTTACGCTCCGGTGGGGTCTGTACCAGGAACTCAAGGTGGATGCATCCAGTTTAGGAAACATAGCAGTCTTTGCATTTTTTGGTTCTTTCCTCTAGTCTCATTTTCTGGAAAGTGTATGGCCACTGATTTTGAGGCAAACAAAAATTCGTTGAGCACTGCGGTCAGTAACAAGTGAAGTACGCTGCTTCCCAGGCTACCTCTCTCTATCAACAGGGTTCACACCTAAGCATCTACATAAACTGTCCGTGTATGCAGTTACTAAACACGTCGCAGTAATGTGAGGCTCTATTCTTGCAATGCGCCGAACATAAAAGGTTTCATGGTCATGCAGCAGCTCCTCAGTCATTTCCAGTACAACGGCTAAAGTACATTTGATATTTCCGTATGGATTATTGGAACCCAGCTCGACTCTCTTACGGCTCCAAGCCAAGCCATCGGCAACACTACCCACGGGTCGGGTGCAAAATCTGTGCGCCACGGCAGTGATCAGTTTCGATTATGCCCAGACTCAGCTGGTGGAAGCTGGTTGGCACTTGTAGATGAGCTAGATTGGCCAGGCTGCCTGTACCATTGATCACCCAGCTCCACAGGAGTAGATTCAGCTGTTATATGGAACCTATGACCCTGAGCATCTGCCTGCTCCTCGCTGGGGGGCCCATCATTGTGATACTCTATAAAAGTGCGTGTCCGATTTGTAGTGTGCGCCTTGCTATGGGGCCGCGGCGGAATCCAAACTATCGTATGAGGGGCCGGCTGTATCTGGCTGACAAAGAAAGGGTTCATATAACCGCTCATATGAGGGGGTGCCAACACATTGAGCATATGACTGGAGCGGATCCGATTGCGGAGTGCCTGACTAGGAGGTATCTGATCAGAGGGTGTCCGATTGGGAGATGCATGAGTACTAGGGGGTGTCTGATTAGAGGGCGTCCGATTGGGCTGAGTATCAGGGGGTGTCTGATTAGAGGGCGTCCGATTGGGGGCTGCTTGAGCACTGGGGGGTGTCTGATTAGAGGGTGTCCGATTGGGGGGCGCCTGAGTACTAGGGGGCGTCTGATTAGAGGGCTCCAAATTGTGGGGTTCCTGAGTACCAGGGTGTGTCTGATGAGAGGGCGTCCGATTGGAATTAGAACTAGTAAATGCAATTATAAGCATGGACACGTCAAGTTTGTTGATACGTACCGAGCATGGAGCATGTTGCTATGTGGCAAAGGAAACGCAACACTCAGACCGGTGAGCATGAAAGTAGATGCGATGGAAATGACGGCGAGGCGCATGACTAAAACGAAGAGCCTGCTTCAAGAGCTTGGAATAGAAGCATATGTGAGTTTGAATCCATTTTCACTGGAGAGGCACTTACTGGCCAGCACTGAAGATTGCGATGAATTTTGTGCCTTTATATATTGAATAACGCCATGGTCCACTAGCAGATTAACCGACCGTGGGGTACTGGTACCTAACTGCATGATTTGAATGGACGCAAATCGCCGACGTATTGATAATTACCAGGCTGCGGTAGCCAGGTAGGATTCCACTACATATGTGGCCCCGCATGATACATTGACTGTTGGAACGGGACTAGTAAAGTCCGTGGTCCACACATCGTCATACATGGAGTCAATTGCGACTACAGTTACTGCTCCACGCGTGCCCTAGTGACAAAATGTTTATTTTTCCGTTACTGCTATGTTTCGGTACGTGAGAAACTTACTTCATGGTTTTGACTTTTGAATTCCATGGCAAAGGGACTCCTGATGGACTTGGTAACTGGCCGCCCCAAATTACCAGGAAACGGCACTACTTTCCCTTGCGGTTCGTGAAACGTCGAGGAGCGATCAACCCTGTATTGTTTGCCCGTCGCGTAGGCATGGCTACTACCCTCCCTATGCTCGTGTGTTCTCACGTTGTATCCGAATACAAGGCCTATCTCCACTAAGTATCAAACGTGAGTAAGAGATGGAAACGAACCAGAAGTGGCAACATTTTCCCAACAGAAGGTCCTCTATGGGGCCATGACTGGACGCCTCAAGTTCCGCATTGGCTTGATTCGACGTGCGGTTGTACTGTCGGGAAGATGTTGGTTTTAGGTGGTATCGGAACAAGAGAAGATGCCCTGGCAATCCCTTTCTACGAGGCGGGACCAGTTTCTGCGTGAGCGTGGTTACGTAGCGTGAGATTGGGCAGGACTTCTCCCAGAAAACCGAATCTTACACCCGACGCACGAGTAATAGTGGCATTGGCCATTCAATACCCACTCCATCCGACCCAAGATTCAACGTATTCAACGCTGGCACTTCTCTCACGTTTTTCCAAAATCTTACCGCGGTATCGCCCAATCAACACCCGGCCCCAAGTAACGCTTGGTTAAGACCCGCTGAGGATGTGTTGAAAGAGAATGAGGTTGACGGTTTGCTTGGCCAGTTCGAATTGGTTGGTACGTCAAAATGGCGGATATATAGCTAATACCCTTAGAAGTAAACTAGTGAGTCAACTTTTGCAATGTCTTCGATAAAAAAAAAAAAGAGGAAGGAAACAGGGTGAGAAAATTTCCCTTGCTTACCTGTTCCGCAGCCGAAGTTAACTGCCAAATCAAGCTTCAGAGCTTCAGCACCCCACCCTTTCTTATCCTATTTGACGGGTTGGTTACGACATGATAATGTATCATTCACCAGGGACGCTAGCTGGAGCGGAGTTAATCTTTCTCGATTTAAATCGTCGGCGGTTGCTCCCGCTGTGAGCAAAGGCTCTCAGGCTACAGAAAGTCAAGTCCATGAGATGCCACATAGTGCAAGGGGAAGTCACGATACTCGTCCACATTGAAGCGGGCATTTGCGCCATGGACAACTAGAATCTTCATAGTGCCTACCGCACGTCGTTGTTCTGCCGCTACAGCTAAATCAAATGGTGTATCACCATCGTTGTTGGAAACATCAGCAGTCGCTCCATTTTCTAGCAGAAGTGTCACTATGTCATCAAGACGGGAGCGCGCTGCATGGTGAAGAGGAGTATTTCCATTTAATCAAAACATCCTGGATCTGCTCCAAGCTTCAGTAAAAGCAATGCGACATCGCCTTGGCGTCGAGGGAAAAAAATAATAATATGGAGCGCTGCGAGAGCGTAGATCTCTGGCATTGATGTTGGCACCAGACTGCACTAATAATGGTACAATTGATAGCGCCCGTTCAGGTATTTTCATTGATAGATGCAGCACGCTTGACCACTCGTGCTTCAACGTCTGCCCCACTGTCGAGCAAACATTCAACACATTTCTCCGGCGCTTGAACCAACGGGTCAGAGACGGCAACATGGAGAGCTAGCCTCCTTTAATAGCATGGTTGGCCCCCAAGCAGTCTACAAGGTGCTTGGCGAGCCATTTAATAATGCGATCTGTAGTAACTTTAGTCCTCTGCGGTCCTCCTCGTCAAGGTCACTGCGGCTGAACTGTCGAAGCATCACGGGAAGGCAGAGGATTACTGCAGCACGCGCCGCATGACAATTCTTTGGACGTAACCATTTTCTTTTCAGCTTCTAGGTATATCACGCATCGTATAGGCGCTTCGAAGAGAAGTCTCGAAAGTCTCTGGCCTGTACCGGATATTCAGATGTAACTGCACATCTCCCGAATGGGGCATCGATTGGTATTTACGTACCTCAGTCTGAAGTAGGCAGAACACAACCGTGCAAGGTCATCATGAACGTGACTAGGCGGATGAAGGGAACTTACCTTTGATGTTGCAATGTACTGTTCCAATTCTCGTCTAAGACTCCCCAGCGTCTTTGAGCGGGACGTATCCGACCACATTCTGTCCAGTTCGCTCCTCAGCAGAAATGATACGTCTACTTCCGCGATACTTCGTAGGATCCTGCAAAAGTCGTCCAGTCTGCTGCCGATCTCAACGGTAGCTGCTTACACAAGGAGTTGCTGTAGATGGCTACCCATGGCCGTTAATGACTGTCCATTTCGTTGATCGTTCTAAATGTCCTGAGCAAGGACATGAACCACATCCTAGGCGTCCAGTGCGAGCTCGCTATACTCCTGGCTCTTCTTGGTTAACTTTTTAAAAGATAGAATGGGAATATAAATGCACCTCAGCTATTCGGATAATGCTAGCCGTTATATCTACTGCCTCCATGATGAGGGGGATCTCTGGGTTCCCCATTGTCCCCACGCCCTGGGCAACCAGAGCGGACACCTTAACTGCTGTATTGATCCGGTTCGACGCGTGGTTGTACATGACGTACTAGTTGAAGGTGGATCGGAACGGGAGCATGCGCCTGCAAGGCTTTATAGTTTTATCCAAAAGACGGATCGTTGCCTGTGCGAGTGTGGCTATGTAACCATCGTATAAGGACTTGCATCCTAAACTGGAAGCTTGACAAGAACAAAGTGTATTACAGAGATAGAAACAAAACGGACTCAAGAACTTGATGAACGTCTGTTCTTTCTTAGGAGAAAATTGAATGTCACACCCGACGCACAAGTAACAGCGCCACGGGCCATTCAATGCCCACTACGTCCAACAAACCCGATTGTCCACCAGCTGCCAATACGCCTTCTCTTAGATCCTTCCAGAACCTTACGGCGATATCTCCCTTATCAACACCCAGCTCCTCAAGTGCCGCCTGAATCAATTCGCTATTCTTCCCCACCTCGCCTTTCCCTTCTCTAGAATTTTCCTTCTCTAGCGCCTTTAAATCGTCATCCAAAAATCTTTCGTCAGCCTCCCTCTTCACATCCTCGGGATATTTCTTGGAATAATTATGTAATGCACTCCAGGAGCGGAAATAGGCCAACAGCTCGAGCCACGTTATCGACGGCTTCGTTAAGATGATGGGGTTATGTTCCACTTTAACAAATGGCCCAACAGACGGAGCGTCTGGGACATCAGCTGAAGGCAACCCTAACCGTGGTGGTGGTGTCGTAGGTGGGAGATTGAGCGGCGGAGAGGGAGTGAGTCCGGCAAAGAAGACCCGTTCGACGTCGCCCAAGCCGCAGCCGGTTGGATCAAGTATGGAAGGAGACGAAGACGAAGGGAGGACAGAAGAAGGGAGGGGTACATCTAAAAGGTGGTTTTCAAGTATGGATCGGCCGGGACGTTCAAAATGCGGTCCGAGAGAGGTGGTGGGATCTGTGCCTTGCGCATAACGTGTGATAAGAGGCCAGACGGAAGGGTACGCCGAGAGACGAAATTCTGAATAAATCTGCCGAGATGTGGTCACGACCTAGGCGACAAGGAAACGGGAAGAAAAAAGAAGACAACGTACCCAGAAGGCAGCACATCCTCCTTTCCTAAGCACCCTCCTCGTCTCCGGCCACATCTTGTTCCAATCATACCAATGGGCAGACTGGGCGGATATCAACAGATCCACGCTAGAGTCTTCAACGCCAGAAGTGGACAAGTCTTCGGCGTAGCCTTGTGCGAAAGTAACTTTCTCCGATAATGGAGGTGTTGAAAAGTCCGCTCGTGCGATGGAGAGCATTTGTTCTGATGGGTCGATGCCGAGGATGTGTTGGAAGGGAATGAGGTGGCGGGTTGCTTGACCTGGTCGAGTTGGTTGATAAACGAAAGCGATAAAAATCGGCGCATATATCAGACATGTTCAACCAATATATCGAGTCAGCATTTAAAACGTCCTCAACTTACCCGTTCCACAACCGAGATCAACCGCCGAATCAAACTGAGCATCGGGAGAACGGCGGTGGTAGGCGAAAATGCGCTTGAAAAGGTTTGCAGGGTATGAGGGTCGTGCGGAAGAGTAGATGGCAGCGTTAAAGGTTGTTTGAGCGAACGTAGACATTGATGTTGGGAGCTGGAGGTTGCGATATCCCACACATGTACAAATAGCGGATACATATTCATTGCAGTGTACCTCGTATATAGTACGTACCCATTGCGCCGAACATGTTGTTTGAAAAGGATATAGTGGTAAAACCCAAATCCCCATCACATGGAAAAACCGCTGGTAGCATATGCAGGTAACAATACTCTGGTAATATCCACGCACCCCGTCATCATATTCATCTAGTATACTTCGAGAAACCTAGCCCTGTATCGTGATCGTTGAGTGAAATGAGCGGAACCGCATGTCGGACATTTTCTGGTCATCTACATCTTTCGAGTCTGCAGAACCATCCATCTGCTCAAGCCGTGCACTGTGAACGCGAATGAGAATAAGGTTGAAGGCAATGCCTGCTGCAGAAACTCTCTGTCAAAATGTCAGTGTCTGTATGAGACGCGTGTAAGAGAGGTAGCACTGAGGGGCGTACCAGTGCGTCAGATACATATGCTGCTAACTCGTATTCCCACTTTAATTGAAGAAATTTATATAGGATAACTGAAATCAATGTCAAGGTAGCCATGGAAGCATGAATGATCCCAGATTCTACAAGAGCTCTAATAATCATCTTCAGACGTCGACTTTTGGTTCCGCTAGCCTTTGCAACGGAGACGATGCGGTAGACAATGGCAACTACTTGAAGGCATCAGAACCGTTAATCTTGGGCTGTTAAACCGCCATACCCGTTGCATAGACGTTGATGGCAATATTGCACGAATAAATTACGAACAATGTTGCCATCTCGTCTTTTACACTGGAAGCGACATTGTTCGTCATTCCCTGGTCAAAGCAGTATAAAAATATTGCTGAGGATGTCGAGAGCCCCAGCCATAGGAGTATAGGAAGGAATATAATGGTTTTTGATCTTCTATAAACAACCCAGCAACGGTATATCTTTGAGGGAGCAGCGGATCAAGGTCTATCTCCTATAATAAGCACAAAGCGCACCAGGGTTGCATCGATGATCAACGTCATAACACATTCAGAGGCGTACTGTTTAAAAGGATAAATCCCACTGGTCGATTCAATATATTTCCATGATGTAAACTTACAAGCAAATCCATCATTGCAGGGCTCAACGCAGCCCAAGGAATTTTACCTGGACCGAGGCACCGACATGTGATCCGGAGGGACAATCCAAGGCTTGTAGATGAGAGTAAGAAGGTGAATATCAGGATGCTCAACATGAGTCGGCTTATGTCCTGCCGGAGATTCCAACCTTCATCAGTGAAGAGGAGCCATCGAAGACAATGAATGAAGGACGCAAGGTAGCATCCGTAGAGAAATGCTTGAAGAAATAAGGCGGCATGGTGGGTCATGCATGGGGAAAGCATGGCTTTAGTTGTGTTAGTCTGAGAAAGATGCCAAGGGTGTAATGAAACCCACCTTTTATAACATTATTCTATCGGAGTCATCCCTTTGACGCGTAATGTCTTAACGCCGAGCGCAAATTATCTGGCGCCAATTCCAGGAGCTTCGGGGGAAGTATCTTATAAGGTCATCGTAAACAGATGACTCCAACTCTCTTCCATGAATATACCTCCCTCCTATTCCCGGTGTTGATTTTTCCTTGTTCGGAGATATGCAGATGCAGGCGATCCGATGCGAAGTTCCCCAAGATCGTTCCAAATGGGTACTCATCGCCTCAGCCAGTGCTGAGAATTTGAGGCACATCAAATCTAATCAGGAACGCGCCGGCGGCACAGCCATGTGCCTACTTTTAGCGGCGGAGAACAATATTGATATCAGCGCTCGGACTCGCATGAATACCATCTGCTAAGTTTTTATGTTTTCCGAATCTAAAGTATGGATCGTAGCACCATTGGCATTATTCGGAAGCATGTAAGCCCCAATGATACATCATGCGCCAGGAACGAACTCGGGACATTGCGCCCTGGACTACTCTATCATCTCCCGTAGAGCAGGAACTCAATATGTACACGAGCGTATCTTCGCACTTATAAACAACACAATATACCTAATATGAACACAAGCTGGTTATGTTGCTAGCATGAGTGAAATCGCAGGTTGGGCGAGTCTCACCTGAGCCGAGTATATTCGTATGAGGTGAGACGCGTGCAGGTGCGAAGAAAAAGGGGGAACGCCAAGAGTAATTAACATGGTATTGTGCAAGAAGGATAGTAGGAATGTGGAGCACCGGTCATGGGACCGGAAAAGGTGGGGATGTTGAATGTCCGCGCAGGGGTCACGCGGTCACGGGACTAGCTGGTACACGAAGAGTCCAAAGGCCAGCCCGTTAAACATCTGCTGTAAGGGCTTATATCCGCGTCAACTGTGTCAGGCGGGTATGCGGCAAAGCCCCCTTGCAGGTTGCCCGCCTAAACGATGCAAGGAATGCCAACAGAAGGCCTATTGAAGTGCGACGAGTGTATCCGAGTCACTGATATTTTTTGGATCATACCGCATCTCCTACTTCATGCAGTCCGGATAGAAGAAGATCCATTGGGCGTTTTACGAGATTCACTGCTGTCATCGTCGTCGAACGAAAACCCAGTCAAGAAATGGGCGAAGATTAGGGGTATGTACGCTAATAATAGCAAGGTTTTGCCCTTGACTTTAATGGTAATGCCATCGTGTAGGAACTTTAAGTGTGCTTGCTCGCCCTAAACCACGACTTGTTTGAACGCCAACTCCTTCCTCTCAAAATGATGTTACCGAACCCAAAAGACTTTACCATAAATGATTCAACCCTCAACGACGTCCAAGGCAACTATAACCATCAAGAAGCGCATTATCACGGAACAATCATCCACGTTGGCTACGGTGAGATTCAGCATCAAATGATCATCGCCAAGAGTTTAGTAGATCTTGCATCGTATAGGTGCAAATACGAATGACTCGGGAAGTAACGGTCGAGAAGCTGGAAGAGAAGCTGGTGAGTTCCTTCCAACGCATGGTTTGAGAACATACTTTTGACATCCGTCCGGTTTTCAGCCCCTTCCGATACCGGTAGCAACAGCGGGCAGGTAAACCATATCTATATCTATTCCACAGGTAGGGAGACCTAGACCTCGAAAGCAGACCAGGCGAGTCTAAAGTAACAATGACAGGCAGTCCTTTACCCAGCCCTCCGACCAATATGACACCAACACTTCAACAGCCGCAGCCGCAGCCAGTAGCACAACAGCAACAACACGGAAGTGCAGATATAGACTCAATAATAGACGATGCCGTACAAAGGAAGGGGCAGCGACTCAACTGGAGACAATCAATCATCGATATACTGAAACTGCTCGACCTCGATTCAAGTAAACCTGCGAGAAAGAGGCTTGCAAATGGGCTTGGGTATGGCAGCGAGCTGAATTATACGGTGAACGTTCGCTGCCGCGAATATGTGGAGGGCGTCGTACGCCAAGCTGGTGGCGATCTGACAGGTACGGGATTGGGTATCTGAATGCGTCCTGCTGTGCTGACGGAAAAATATATTTTAGTTGCCAAAAGCGTCGTGTCAGGAAAAATGACATGAAAATGACAATGGTGAGGGGTGACGGTGAAGTGGGACTGTTGTTCGTATTCGGCATGTACAAGTACAACACAATCTATCTTCACTTTCGGAATCTAATGTTGGTCAAGCAACGTGACCCTGGGAACGTTTCGTTCCGGCGGTTCTTAATTTGCAAAACTTTAGCCAATGCCCTTTAGGATGGTCAGCGGCAATTGTAAGCACCGCCTGCAGTTATCGCCCGAATTGGGGTGCCAAACCATAGATGGTAACCCTTTACAGCATATCCCACATTACGAACGGAAGCCACTAACAACCTTCGGTGCGAATGGCCTTTTCGGGGTCAAGAGGTTTCTCCGTTACAGACTCATCATTCACCGACGTTGGGGGGGATTATAGCCACCAAGAAACGAACTCCCACACGCAGAACATGAATCTTTCCGGAAGTGGTGAGTGCTACTGCGTGATGTCGACGTGGCCGATAATAAACACCCTCGATGCCAGACGCGTCTAGCAATGCTTCGACGGCTGATGGGTCCCAATCTTCACGCGGATTTAGAATAGATGCATCTCCGATGGGTCAGTTTTGGGTTTTCTTTCGAAATACTGTGCATATACTTATGCTCCCCTCGAACCTTTCCTAGGCGCCTATGGAAGCAATGTCAGCGGGAATCAGACAAACAACATTTATAACTATTACCATATGCATGTCGGACAAGGTACCCTATAGACCGCCCAACCCGAATGTCCTAATAAGAGCGTTGCAGGTAATTTTCCAACTCCACCCCCGGATGCGCCTACGGGAACACCCTCTCAACCGCCATCAACTTGGCAGCCAGACTATTATCGGCCCCATTCCCAGCAACAATCAGGGGCACCTGGGTATCGACATACATCCAGTACGTGATCTTAACCCTACGCATATGCCTTCTATATAAGCTACAATCAAATAGGTAACTACGCATCTAGTGCTTCTTCGGCGTATGGAGCTCCTACATCAGCGTATCCATCACTGTCAAACTCACAAAACCCGTACCAAAGCCTTTATCCGGGTGATTCTCAGCAAGCGAGTGCGGGCTCATCCTCGTACCCACCACGGCCTCCGAATCAAGCATCAGGGCAAGCATCAAGGTATCCACCTCATCCGGGATCTCCGTACGACCGATCAGCTCCGTACCCGTCACCACGAGAGCAATGGCAGCAAGGGGCTTCATCTCAGCAATCGTTGCCTTTGTTCGATTTCATATACGGCAGGATAGATGTCGGTCCTATCGTAGACGCCGAAATGAGACGGCGCAGACTTAAACTTAATTGGAGGGAATCTATCGTTGACTTGTTGATACTGATTAACTTTGACCCGAGTGACAATTCGAGGCGGGGGCTAGCTGCAAAACTTCTTTTCCCCGGCGACCTGGATAATATGTCAGGAGTGGATGCATTCTTGCATCGTTTGGTTATGGATATGCTGTCGGGAAATCGAGGAGACTTGTCAAGTACGTCCCATCCAGCCTTAGCCGATCTCACAGACTAACCGAATCTTGATGTAGTGACGCGAACTATATTACTAACGTTAGCTTAACTGGAAGTTACGCCAGTCGTGAGGTTATTCACTACTAGCATCCTTAGTATACGAACCATGTTAATCTTTAATTGAGTACTTAGTACTTATCATCACTACAATCCAGGCACGCAGGCAACGTGTTTCGCACCGGCTGTCACGGGATGTCAGCCGCTGCCCATATGGTTTTCTTTCCCGGATCTTTTGTCTTCCACCACTAGGGACGGTGCATGGCATTCTCTGGATCGCACGACTTCTCTATCAATGGTTCAACTTTCAACGATGTTCAGGGCAACTACACTCATCAAGAGACGACTTCAGTCTCCCAAAGTTTGAATCTTTCTGGTAGCGGTGGGTCGCTTGCAACATCACTGGGTTGGTGGACCAGTCTGAAGGAAATTACCTCGTAGAACATTCAAACGGCTCATCCACACAGGCTAATAAACCGATCCGAGTGCAAGTAAATGGCGCAGCTACTGTGGAATCATCGACGACCGGTGAGCACCCCGATAACTAACTAAGCTGTCACCTACCAAGGCGCTTACTACAATTGATGGGTACTCGTACAGCCGCATATGGCAGCAATGTTGCAGGGAACCAGACGAATAATGTATATAATTACTTTGTGATGCAATCGCAAGGTGCGTGTTCATAGTCTATGTCCTCCCTCCTTGATAATAGCACAACACCGTAGATGGGCGTGCATTTATACCTGATTCTGCATCACCTACTCCATCTACATCAGGAACACCAGGCCAAGGTACAGGACAATCGACACACACGGCGGGAGTGAATAGTATGCATCAATGCGTGGCTTAAAATTTTTTATTGATGGCTATCATAGTAGATCCGAGTAGCCCGCACTATCCTTCTTCACAGTTCTACAATTACCTGCAACAGCAAACATCACAAAGCACAAACAACTTCTATGAGTTATTAATGCGTGAGACTTGACTTATTCTACTCCTCAGGGCGACGTTTCTTATCCCATCGTCTTAGGGAACTTACGAGAGGGGGAATCAACCTCAGATCAACCGCTGTATAATCCCTATCAAGGCTTAACGAACTATTTTTCCCCAGAAGCAGCGGAGCAGTATGAGCAGACAAGGAAACTCTTCGAGCAGCAGATCGCAGCAGGAAGGGAGCGCGCCAACAGAGAATGTTTGTAACTCAATACCCTATATGAACTTCGCTCGCATGTGACCGGCCATCGTAGTCTCTTCTCTCCTTGCCGAAGAAAGCAAGCGCTCCATGGCAGCAGGTTTGTAACCTCATACACTATGTAAACTCTGCCTACGAGTGACTGGCTATTGTAGTTTCTTCTTACCTCGAGGCAGTCGGATCCCCCCAGATGCAGGGAAGCACCTCATCGTCTATATATACTCCGCCGTATACCCGAACGCAATCAGGGACGAGGCCACATCACCAGGGTGCGAGGATGGACGTTGACCGTATACTCGACGATTCTGCTAAAAAACGTGGCACTGGACACAATTGGAGGGAATCTATTGTTGAGTTATTAATACTATTGAATATCGATTCGTCCACCTCCACTCGGAAACAACTAGCAAGCCAGCTTTGTAGCGGAGTAAATGGGAACTACCCGTCTGCTATTGATCAAGAATTACTGGGCCACGTGAAGGCAGTGGTAGTATCCGTCAGAGGTGACATACCCAGTGCGTCTGATACCTACCTATTTCTCCGTGTCAATAAACTAACTGGTAGGAAATATAGCTGCAAGACAAATACTATTATCTATGTTATGATGAGCGACAATCATTTTGGCGTTCTGTGTTAAGAATTCGCCAACGACTGCGAGTCAATATCTATAACCCAAGAGTATTGATGCAGCGTTAGGCCGGGCTCTAGATGTCTATTTAATACTAATCAATGAAATAATAATACGTCAAAGAAAAAAGACAACATAGACAGTTAACGTGGATATTGACGAACTAAATCCCGAGATCGAATGCTAAACTGCGCTCTGAATTGATTTAAAACTTATCGCGGCGCCCCAATTCAACAATTTCAAACCAAGATTAATGATCAATGGTTTCATCCTACTAGTAGTCTATCGCAGCAGTATCAGTGGTGTGAGTGCGCTATGGTTCGGTCCGACAGAAAATTGTCCCAAAGCGCAGAGAATATTTTCCGCTTCCTCAGGACCACCCTCAACAGGATAGGTAGGCTGCTACCGACATGATTCCTAGCAGCGGAGAATGCGATCAGTATGTCACCATGGCCTTGACGGACCACAAGTGGTGGGACTTTCGGCCATGTTCAAGGCAACTACAGCCACCAGCAGGCGACCTCTACCTTCCTTGATAGATAATAGGGTTAGTCGTGAGCCCACAAATATCCAAACGGCCTTATCTTGCGCACAGCATAAATCTGGATCGCAGGACAAGCAATGCGCAACACAGATTGGCGACACTTAAGGACGTGAAGACAAAGTGAAGGACTTCCCCCTCTGTCCTCTACTTCCTGCCAGAACCTTACGCACCATCAAAGCTAAATATATTGTCGCCAGGGAACCTACGTAGTGTCTCGCCTACTACTTTTGGTGTGATTTCACACAGCATCACAACACTTACATGAGGAAATTGTCGCCAAGGAATATCCCACTTACCTTGTTCACGCTATGTCAACAATGGGGACATTACCTCGAAAATCGATCTTTTGTGCACAATGGACATGATACTGCCAGGTACAGTATATGATACTTCCGTTTCCTCTGTAAATCCGTAGTGGGTAACGGGCAACTAGGTTCTATTGCAGAACCAATGCGATACAGCGCAGCAGGGGCAGGTGAATTGAATGCATTATATTGGATCCGAAGCAGTGCTAATGATCGACCGTTGGTTTCATGCAGCACAACCTATTGCTAATTGGTCAGAATAATGGAATGGCATAAATGTACGCATGAGCCGTAAATTTTCATCTTGTCTTGGCTTTGAAACAGCGGACCGCGTTTTCCGTCTCTTACTGGGATTCGGTTGCCAGAAGTCATCAACCGCGTTCCTCTTAAGATTAGTGGCCTTTCTATGCTCGCTTGGAGCATCCACAAGATTGATGCGGTCTAGCGTGTCTCGAATAATTAACATGTATAAGCCCGTCTGCAGCTGGCCATACTTGGGCTCGGAGCCGTGACATACGCCTATCAGGTCCGATAAGAATAAAGGTCTGGCTAGCGCGATGCCGAAATCCTATGCGCTCGTATCTACCACAATCGAAAATGATGAATGTATTGTCGAAGTCTGCGCAGCGCATCCAAGCCTACCGCCAAATGCGTAAGTAATCCCTTCTGCTGAGGTAAGAGAACGTACCTCGCCAGATAAATGCATCGGAGCTCGAAGTTGACTGCTTTTGCGTCTTGATCGTTACTGTAGGCCATCTCGATGCGCCCATGTTTCCACCTGTTCCCCTGGCCAGTGTACGTGATGGTTTCGTGGCCTGTAGTTTTAACGAGCATAGGCGCATGCTGTGGCGTCTCTTGGCGACCGCGGCATCAGAAGGAAGCGAGTCAATGGTAGAAAGGGAGTCGGGGGCGGGGGCGTGAGTATGGTCATTTGGGGCATTGCAACCGCACGTTGAGCATTCAAGTGAAGGAACCTGCCGCTTTTTCGCCACTCCACCCATGTCTCTGAATAGTTGCTCCACTTCAGGTAAAGGTGCAATAAAATTGCATTGTAGCCAGCGTTTCAAAACGGTCAAACATCTTCGAGATGTTGGCGCGAAGCTTGTGATCTAGACGAGCCCAAATAGAGTCAGGAACTTGCAATTACGGGATCGTCGGAGATCCGTAGCACGAATGTATGGTTTGTCAATCTCAGGCTCATTTCCCTGTACGGAATTTCAGAACCGAGTTCCATGTTTCAGACTTAGGATGCAGGGCTATTGTCGACGCAATATGTGAACAATTACGGTGCGAGACATCGTCATAAAAGCCCGCGACAGAAATGGCATCGACCACCTTGGTATGAGGTGGAAACGATGCTCGGTCGCTCTCTGTCATAAAACTGCACCCATCTTCAGTTTCATTGCCTATTCGTGGCAGGGAGCTGTTCGTTGTCCTCAAGGGCCTTTAATTCGTTAAAGGGAAGCTGAGTAATATCGCGAGGGAGAGCAGGAAGCAATTGGACGCGTTTTAGAGCAAGCTGCAAATCTAGGTGCCGCTCAAAGAGGGCGAGTAGCTGAACTTCTTGGTCTTCGGTCATGCGATGGTTCAGTTGGCGCATTACGTAAACATTAGTGTTGGTTTTATTTATTTATTAAGCTTTGTAAGTATTTATCATGGAGCCGCATAGGCGCAATCCTCCCCTCCCAAACCTCTTCAAATATCGGTTCGCCCGTTTTCGTCTTTGCGGGGTACGCCTCTTTCATCTAATCAGTCACTCTGTCGAATTCTTGTTGTGCCAGCAGCCTGGAAAGTGAATGGCGCTAAGGAGGATAGAAGGTGCTGGATCTGCGTCTCCTTGACGGTTGTACTTGCCACAAAAGTGCGATAATTCCTCGATTTTAACGCTGGTTGTCGCGGATCTTTGAGACCGATTGGATGGATGCGAGAGTGCTGGGCTAACATCGTAGTGTAAGAACGAGGCAAAGAAAGATTTATATTAGGACATCCCCGCAACCTGAAAGGTGGAGGGTTTTACAATGCAGCCTCTGCTTCCCGAGATGCACCCTCACGTGTTTTTCTCCACGATCCTGTGACTGTCCTCCTCTTGAGCTCTCTGCGAATCTGCCTTGGAGCTTTCTGTGAATCCATAATCGTTTCTGAGTTTTCGCTAAGTTTTCGTGGTGTCTATGTATAAAAAGGTCTGCACGGACCGTTATCGTTCCATTGATTGATCTTTGTTTTCATGGCTGTTCTCGCGATCCAAATTTCCCAGACGTCACGGTCGCAACGTCTCTGTTCTAGGTTTCAATGTCTCCGCCGTCATGGTCGCAATGTCTCTGTTGAGGGTTTCCTCTCCTTCAGTTACTCACTATTTCCTGCTCATCTCCTTCCACAAATCGTCATGACGTTCTCTCCTATATTTTCTGTGAATGGTGTTCAAGCCAGTACTCGTTTGGATACATCTCGAGAAAGATTGTCTGTCTCCCACGCCTTCAGAATCTCGGCCGGGGTGACCAACAACCTTGATGCTATCATGCCTGTTCCTCTCGGGTCCTCAGTATTCACCTGTCAACTGCCTTTGGTCATTGATCATCATGGTGAAGCTTTAGTTCTGGGCAAAGATTAGTTCCAAATGTACCGAGCATCTGACACCTCTTATATTGGGGGCTCCTCACGACCACCAGGTAGTACAGTTCTTTCCCATCACCGTGTATGTGTCTAAATTCACCAATTGAAATTTTTTGCAAGAATCACCATTTCAACGTTGTGTATGTATGACGGTATGATTCTGTGTCATTCCATTGATCCACTTTTGTAGAATGTGCTCCTGATTGCTGTTGGTGTGCAATATTCTAGCCACATTTTTGTGCCTCGTTTTATTGAAGCGGGAGGGAGTGGTTCCTCCTCAACCACAAAGCCTGCGAAGAGATTGAACATCGGTGGCATAACAACGAGGGCTAATGGAAAAGCTAGTAAACAACAAGATCTGATGGATGTGCTGAAAGGTACGGTGGAAATGAATGTAGACTAAGCAACCAGATCAGCCGAAAGCCATGCTGGAAATGAATGTACATAGAGAAATTTGGCCAGTGTTTCAGTACAATGAATTTATTGTGCGAAAAAAAATGGCCGAAGGCCTTGTTGTGGGTGCTGCCACGCAAGTGGGCATAAAGTATCATGCTTGATATGTGTGATGGGCAGCTGCATTGAACCCATAATCACATGATCCTGAATGGATGTTTCTCATTCATTCACTGATAACCTCCCTGGTTATGAAAGATCTGAGCTAGCCTCCTTGCTTGCAATTAGATTGTAAGGATGTTGGAAATCAAGCCGAACCGCCAGTACACCATTTATCGGCTCCTTTAACCTTCATCTCCCCCTTTGGGCATAACACCATCAATGGGACAAGTCAGCCAATCGCATTGACAAGTAAAAAAGGATGTCATGGCTGATGTTGGACACCGCAGGGACCTAACTGGAACCTGACCAGAATTTCTGGTTTTATAGATGAGGATATATATGTGGATACAACATAGGATGTTGAAACGCAGAGGCAACAACATGCTTCGCTTCAACATTACAGCCATTAGATCTATTAGTTTCACTAATAGCTCCATGTGTCAGCCACATTGTTATAACTATTGGTTCCACTAAATAGTTCCATGTGTCAGCCACATTGTAATCACTTCATGTATCAGCCACACAATACATGTTTTACATATTATAATATTAGCATAAGAAACATGTATATAAGTAGAGACATTCTGATGAATATACCTAAGTTCTTCTTGCAACCGCATAAGCACTGTAAGTCTGAACTCCCTTTGCTAGGTAGAGCTTCCAGCGCAGATACTGCAGCCATAGGCGCAGTTATGCAGCTTCTACATAGGATGCATTGAGTAATATGTGGCGCGCCAAGAGAGTGGTAAGAGAAGGGGCAACTGTGATGCTGTCACACCACTGCCTTCTTTCACTTGTACCCCCATCATCTGACCTTTTCATCCTCCTTTCCCTTTCCTCCCCGGTGAAAGTCCTATC
>KI546981.1:4573-24390 GCA_000497225.1 Amanita jacksonii TRTC168611
AATGAGGTATCGCTTACAGCCCGAGATGCTCCTTAGGAACACTAGATTCAAAGGCGTGTTGAAGAAGTTGAATGACAGTGGTAAGCTAGGTACGTTTGGGGGCGATACGCTTGGATCAGTGCCTCATAGAGATTATAGCCCGAATTGTCATCGATGAGGCCCATTGCGTTTCCGAGATGGGCCACGATTTCAGG
This sequence comes from Amanita jacksonii TRTC168611, assembly GCA_000497225.1. Taxonomy (NCBI): domain Eukaryota; kingdom Fungi; phylum Basidiomycota; class Agaricomycetes; order Agaricales; family Amanitaceae; genus Amanita; species Amanita jacksonii. The sequence continues at coordinate 4,768 of KI546981.1, forward strand.
TAAATATATGACGTAGCGGGAAAGCAGACAACAATCTTCTTAAATCTTCCCATCAGAAAAGACTACCATGAATTACGTGTCCTTCGGAAATTCTACCCCAACGTCCCGATCCTTGCCCTGTCGGCAACGTGCACGCCTTCGGTCTTGACAGACGTCCTCAATATCCTTGGGCTCAAGAGCGTAACCTGCAGTGCGCCATGTTTCTCCCTTACTCAACCAATATTTGATACATGTATGCGTTTCCAGCTGCTGACCCCAAGCACACCCTATTCTTTTCATCACCGTTGTATCGTAAGAATTTGCATTACTTAGTGCTACCAAAACCGGAGGATTCAAAGGGGACGATCAATGAAATGTCGGAGTACATACTGAACTATCATCCAGATGAAACCGGAATTATCTACTGTCTCCGTCAAAAAGTAAGTTCGCTTAGGCTGTGAGCACATAAAATATTTCCCACATACTAGGACACGGAGAGCGTTGCCAAAGACCTGGCTATAGCCTCGGGCGGGCGTATAAAGACAGGCGTGTATCATGCTGGAAGGAGCGATTTAGAAAAGGAGCGGTTACACGAAGACTGGAGGAAAGGAAAAATCAAGGTAGTTTGCGCCACGATAGGTATTGTCTCTGACAGGAGCGAAAGGATTGCACTGAACGGACCCTCTTCAGCCTTTGGTCTTGGTATTGACAAGGCCGATGTTCGCTTCGTCTTACATCACTCAGTAAGTTCATCTTCAAGAAGTAGTATAAGCGCTGCTTCGCTGAATGTTCGAATTGTGTTAGATGTCGGTGAGTCTTTCCAGCGTCTTTTCCTATTATTTACCATATTTGAATAGAAATCTGTCGAGAGTTATTATCAAGAATCTGGTCGCGCTGGCCGGGACGGCAAGGACTCGGACTGCGTGCTTTACTATCGACCACAGGATTGTACGAGCCTTTTCTCTTTATCTGCGAGCCAGAAAGATGGTAGAGATAAGGGTAGGCCTTCATTTTTTCTATGTCACTTATCTGCTTGACTGCCTTCAGTGCTGTCGATGATCCGTTTCTGCCAGAATCGATCAGAGTGCCGAAAACTTTTGTTTTCCAAGTACGGCTCATGGTTATAAGTCTATATTTTGATAACTAACTTTAATGCGCTTTAGCTACTTCTCTGTCGCGTCCCAACTCAACAAGACTTTTCGGACAACAGAAGAAATCGACGCGTCAATGCGTTGCGGTCATTGCGATAACTGTACGAGAGATAGGATCGATGAAGAAGACGTCACACAGGACGCCTGGAAGATTGTGAAAGCTGCCACAGTTTCAAGGAGGCCGCAAACGTTAAAGCAACTTGCTACGTATGTCAGGGGCCTTGGTGGGAAAAGCCTGCAAGACAACGTTGATCTGAAGCCGGTGCTTGGCGCACCCGTTAGGCTCAAACAATTGGTATATATATGTTCTCCGAATATTCAGGCACTCAAGGGGGCTCATCCTTACAAAGGAAGCCGAGCATCTCATCGCTCACCTAATGACGGAGAAGTACCTAACGGAGAAACTCGATCCAAACGAACATACGGTGAATGTTTACATCGTTCCTGGACCACTTTCCAATCGGATCCTAAGCGTGCCGCGCGAACGTCTTCCAAACGACAAGCTCTCAATCAAATTTGCGTTCATGGACTTTTCTCCTCGCCAGGCTCACAGAAAAAGGAGCGCCGGCGCTGAGAAGGAAAAGGCACAGGACGGCAGGAATGGAAAGCCTCTTTCCAACGCAAAATCGCGGGGAAAGCGACGTAAACGATCAATTTCTTTTGACAACCACGAATCGGGGAGCGAAATGGATGCCGAAGCCATATCCGATGGCGAGGCCGAGGAGATCGAACGTGGCCTCATAGCTAACTCGTTTGAGTACAACCATGTGGAAATCAGTGACGGCGAAGATGGCGAGGAAGCCACTCCCAATCGGTCTTACAATTGGTCGCATAGCATGCGTAAACCACCAGCGGGGGTGAAACGGCGGCGTCTGTTACCCCCAAACGACGAGGTTCAAATCGTACCTGACTCGGAAGGTGAAGGGCCAGTGTATATCTCGTCAGATTAGGCTTGGTTTTTTTTTTGATATTGACTATGTGTATTATACCTCCAAACGGTCCGTAATCGCAGTTGTTAGAACCCGTTGCATGTATGGCCTTGTACTTTAACGGTGCCTAACATATTTATTTGGTTTCTTTGACATATATATATACATGCGTAGCATTTCCACTAATTCAATAGCTGGAATGCAAACATCAACTCGAGCTAGAAGCATACCGTATCACATAACGTGGGATACATGGTTACGCAGTACTCAGCGCGGCTGAGTTTGCTTAAGTGCTGGGCGCAAAGGCGCCCTGGCTGCTTTGGGCATCAAATGATGGCCCATATCAATCCTGATACCCTTTTCGTTCATCCATCCTTCACCGTACTCTGGATAATCATCCAGATCTGGCGGGTACTCCTGTCCGGCAGGAGCTGGCATATATACTCCGTCGTTCGTCCAGAGCTGGTCGCTATAAATAAAGTGTTAGCCGCCTTATCCAAAGTCGCAAGACGAACATTCGCACCCGCGACGATTAAACCATCCTTCCCTTCTCTGAGGGAGGGAAGCTGGACCGTCGTTCCAACGCACCGAACGGGCGCTTGACGTTGTCCTAGTGATCATCGGAACTGGCTGAGTTGTCCTCGAGGGCAGTTCAGGGACGAAGAAGGGGGGGAACGGCGCTGGAGCGTCACCATCTGAGTAACGCCTGTGGGGTTCGGGAGCAGCTGAGGGTGGGCGACTGAATGGTTGGGGATCGCCGGCGTGTCTCTTGATGGGTTGCTGATAAATGGACTGGTGCATACCGTGAGGCGGGCTGGTGCGTGAAGGAGATCGTGAAGCTTCTTCAGATCGTGGCGGTGATTGCCTCACAAGTGGGACAAGGCCGGGTGGGAGAATGAAATCCAATGGAACTGTAGAGGAGGTACCATGCCGCGGATCAGCTGCAAACGAATCCTTCCTTCTTCGACCCTGTTCCGGCGGGAAACCACCCATCCCTGGCGTAGGGATAGTAGGACGAGCCGACTGATCTTGCCTATTTCTTGGGGATGTTGATCTATCCGATGATAGCCGCTCGCTAAAAGAACCATCAGGGTCCCTCTCAGCTCGAGAGGAAGACTTTGAACGTTCGGGGCTTTGAGAGTTACCGATAAAACGTGGGCCGTGCGGTGGAAAAGGTGGGTTCGGGATATAGGATACTCGACTTCCGCCTAAGGAGTCATCTGGCTTCGGGATGAATCGGGGACCATGAGGTGCGAACGATGGAATAAGGTCTGGTACCCTGTTTGGGTCACCGGAGGTGTTTATATGTTGCCTCGGGGGACTCTTGTCATCACGCCGCCGCTCATCTCGGAGGAGCAGACCCGTCGGTGCTGCTTCGGCGTCCCATGGAGTCGGCCCCTCTTGAGGAAGAGCGATGGTGTCATAGTGCGCTAGGATTTCCTCCCTTGGTGCTGGTGGGTCTGTGTGTATGCTATAACGGCGGCTTAGAGGAGGCGGTATGGGCAGAGGGCGAGCATTATCGCGATCCGGTAATCGCATGCTCTGGTAGGGAAAGTGTGGTGGGGGTGGGAATTGCTCGTTTGGTCTGGGATGTGGCGATAATGGGCTATTGGGAGCGGAGGGGATTCTGGAGAAATCCAGGGGCTTCAAGGGAGGAAGGAAATCACCGTGATTGGGGGGAGATCGTGTGGTTGGGTGGGTGATACTAGATGCATAGGATGGGGGTCCATAAGGAGGGAAGGGCTGTTGCATGTTACCTTGAGGGGGTCCTCGAAATGTGTTGCTACGATAAATAGGAGGATTGGCTGAATCACTGAGATACGACATCTGGGTTGGGCTGGACGAGAGGGGGCCGTCAGTGTAGGCTTGGCGGGTATCTGATGCTCGAGGGGTGCGTGGAGCGACTGGGGTTGAAATTCTGGCTACGGATGGTACGATGGATGGCACACGATGTTGTCCGTGCTGCGACGCGGAGTCTCGTTGCAGGGTCCCGTAGAAAGCCGGAGCTGTGGCGTTGTATTGCGCGTTGATCCTGGCTAATCTATGAACAGTATCTTCGGATTCTATAGATAAGACCGATTCGGCATAAGGTTGTTCACCGACACCGGATCCTTCCGGGCCATTATCAATATCATCCAGTCTCGATCGAAAGGCTGGCGCGAGGTTCGGTTCTGCCACCGGTATATGCGGCGCATTACCACTAACGTCAGGAGGGTCGGCAGTGCCGGTATAATGAACCATGCGTTTCGCAGATGGCACTGATGGCACAGGCAGGGGTTGATGCGAGTCCACAGGAGTTGTCGGGGGAGAAGATTCCGTTAAATCTGAACTTCCTCCAGGAGACCCCGGGGCGGGAAATCCCAAGTCGCCTTGACCGGCAAGAGAGTAATTTCTAGACGGGGTGTCAGTTGCAGAGTAGTCGCCATACCCTGACGAGAGAAAATAGTCTGACGGTGGCTGCCGGTATGCAACGTCACCATTTTGGGGTCGGGGGTGGAAGGAATAACTTATTGGCACCTTCCTATTGCTAGGGTTACGTTCTGGGTCGAGGAACTGGCGAGGAACGTGATTTTTTGTATCTGTGATCGCGACATACCGTGCGCTTCGTTCACGAAGTGGAGAGCGTTGTTCGTGATTACGCCTGTCGTTTGGGTGGAAGCCCGGCTCCAGGCTGACAGCCGTAGAATACGGAAAGGAGGTCACTATTGGAGTCGTCAAGACTCGAAACGACGATCCATCCGGGTAGCGCTAGAGATGAATGAAATTAATACAGTAGGCGACTCTCGAAGCACGTAGGGTATTACTTTTCGCTGCATACTTTGAGCTGTTCTTGAAGACGGAGTGGTCGGTATAGGTGTTGTCCGAGTTGTATTTAACATGATGAATATAAATTGACCCTTAGCATTGGGAAGGAGGACAAAGTCCGCTGTATATGTACTTCAGGTTCACATCACGTTCCCTACACGAGTAGGACTTGTGTGGTGCATGCGGCGAGTGGTTATTGCTAAATCAACAAGTGGAATGCAATTGTATACTATGAGCATCGTCCGTTATTCTTTGTCAGTGATGAAGTGTTCATGACGTCCGTGAATAACAGGGGAACTTCCAGAAGGGGACAGGGTAAGAGGGACAAGAGCATAACATGGAAACTGAGTTTGATATCCGAGCCCCAGTTCCAGGTCGTTCACTTCACGCAAGAGGGACAAAGCACAAGCGAACGTGAATAGGATCAAATGGAATGATGCCCGGTGAAGAATAGTAGGGATAGCGATCTATTGGGAGGTAGGTGTTTCAGTTCAGTACAAGCGGTCTATGCAGGCATTGAGGCGTACCAATCGGCGATCACCCCAGAAACCGCAGCAAACACATGGGTAGTAGGGGGTGGGTGGCCAGTGGGTGCCAGGGCAAAAGAACCCCTTAAACGGATGGCTGAGCCAGACGGCAGCAATTTGAGTTTAGTTGGTCCATAGAATGGTTCTCGTCAGCGCCCGCAACACGTCAAGGTGGTCCTCATTGAAGCACAGGCAGTTGAAACGCACCATGAAAGTCTACACCATTTCATAGTCGGAGTCCAGATCTTGGGCTTAATTTAACCCGGTCCTTGGGATGCGCGCTTGGAAGGGATGCAAGCTGCGTGACAGTGTCATGCTGTGTGACGTGACGTGACGTAAGCCATGCCAAACATGCGGCAAGCACAAGTTCTTCGCAGCCTTCAGAAGTTTGACCTTGAGGCAGTTGCAGGCAAAAAAAGGCAGCCTTGCGGCAGAGTCGGCTAAATTTTTCTTGCCATGCATGCTCTGAGGCAAGATATATTACCTCCGAGCGGTGTAGAATTTGCTGCTAGCCTCAAATTGACGTCGTCGACACTTTCACCATCGTCCGCGCGGCAGGAATTCGTCACACGAACGCTATGCAATGTAGTCGTCGCACGGACCAACCTTCTACGCATTTTTGAAGTTCGTGAAGAGCCGGCCCCGTTGCAAACTCCGACTGAAGATGAGCGAGAAAGGAAGACGAAAAGTAGGAGGGGGACAGAAGCTGTCGAGGGAGAAGTCGAGATGGATCAACAAGGAGAGGGCTTCGTCAATATAGCCAAGGTGACTCGCCTTTCGCGTACCGTCTATCATGGGTTTCCACGTTCAACATGTTATGAATAATCTCTTGACAATAAATGAAACTGACTATCCGTATTTAGTCCGTCGGCCACAGAACTGCGGTGAATCCCCCAACTGTTACGCGTTTCTTCCTCGTCAAGGAGCACCGTCTTCATGGACATGTTACGGGTTTAGCGGGGGTGAAGACGATAGCGTCCTATGAAGACAAACTCGATCGATTGCTGGTCTCGTTCAAGGATGCAAAAGTGCGTGACTGTCAGAGTAACCATGTGGGCAAACATCTAACCAATTGTATACAGATTGCACTTCTAGAATGGTCGGACGCCGTACAGGATCTCGTAACAGTCTCAGTCCACACCTACGAACGGGCACCGCAACTTGTGCGCAAAAATTTACCCCTTATTAGCTTTCTCTTGCTCATGTTGTCCAGGCCGCAATAGACTCGTCGCTGTTTCGCTCTCTCTTTCGCGTTGACCCTGTTTCTCGATGCGCGGCATTATCCCTACCAAAAGATACTATTGCCATACTACCATTTATCCAAACACAGGTGGAGATGGACGGAATGGACCTAGATCAGCAAACTCGGTACGTCCATCCATGCAGCGGAGTTTTACCACTCTATTAACTCCTTTTTAGTGACATACCCTACTTGCCGAGCTTCATACTTGATCTCTCAGGCGAAGTCGACCACAATATACACAATATTATTGACTTTGTCTTCCTTCCCGGGTTCCATAATCCGACAGTCGCCTTACTTTATCAACCTCAACAAACGTGGACTGGGTGCGTATAACGCGTTCTCTGCCTAAATCTCCGTATCACTGACGGGAATGATAGGCGTTTGAAGGAGTACAAAGATACGGTCAAATTAATTTTCTTCACACTCGATTTGTCAGCGCAGAGCTATCCGATAATTACCTCCGTGGAAGGCCTACCGTACGACTGCGTCTCATTGCTTCCATGTTCTACGTCGCTTGGAGGCGTTGTGGTTATTGCAGGCAATTGCTTGATCTACGTTGACCAATCCTCTCGACGCATTGTTCTGCCTGTAAATGGCTGGATGGAAAGAGTTAGCGATATGCCATTGCCTCAAGCCCATGGGGAAGATGCTAGCCAGAACTTGACCTTAGAAGGGTGCCAGCCTGTTTTCGTGGATGACAAGACGTTCTTCATAGTTCTCCATGACGGGACCATTTACCCAGTCGAAATTGTCGTAGATGGAAAGACAGTTTCGAAGCTTACAATGGCTGCGGCGTTGGCTCAAACAACGATCCCTTCGATCGTCATGAAGATCGAAACCGATCATTTATTCGTGGGTAGTTCGGTGGGACCGTCGGTTTTGCTCAAAGCAGCGCATGTTGAAGAGGAAATCGAGGCAGATGTGGACATGGACGCTCCCGCTGCTGTGGTCTCAGCAACGAGCAATATGGTACTTGACGATGATGATGACGGTAAATTTTCCAGCTGTTAATCCTATAATCCTCTGACGGTCATATATAGACATCTATGGTCCTTCAAAAACAAGCGAACCAACTCCTAATGAAGCCACAGACGGTCGAGGCCCCGTTGCGAGGAAGCGAACCGTAATCCACCTATCTATATGTGACTCGCTTCCAGGCTACGGCCCAGTTTCTGATCTTGTCTTTTCGCTTGGAAAGAATGGCGTGCGTTTCATTTCTTCAAGTTCCTCTTACCTCCTTTCTTTTGCCTTATGGCCGCGGCTGACGTTTCTCCTAGGATCGATATGTGTCGGAGCTGGTCGCAGCCACCGGATCGGGATTCCTTGGAGGCTTCACATTGTTCCAGGTCAGTTCCAACTCAACCTAGTGCACCTACCTTCATTTAATGTGACTTTAGCGCGACCTACCCATCAGGGCGAAACGCAAGGTACACATTCTGGGTGGTGCTAGGGGCATGTGGTCTCTTCCCATTCGGCAGTCCGTTAAGGCAAGCGGGGGGATCTCGTATGAGAAGCCCGCCAACCCGTTCCAAGGGGAAAACGACACGCTCATTATTAGCACAGATTCCAACCCATCGCCTGGAGTATCTCGTGTAAGCTCCGTGCATTGCCTCGGCTAATGTGATTTAAACAAATGCAAATATTGATAGATTGCGAGGCGATCGGCAAAGGGAGATATCACAGTGACCACTCGTATTCCTGATACGACGATCGGATGCGGGCCGTTCTTCCAGAGAACTGCCATTCTTCAAGTAATGACAAACGCCATTCGCGTTCTCGAGCCAGGTCTTTGAACTTATTTATGTACTCAACGCGAGCTTACGTCGGTTGCAGATGGGATAGAACGACAGATTATTAAAGATATGGATGGGAACGTTCCGCGGTCAAAGATTAGGGCTTGCAGCATATGTGATCCGTTTGTTCTTATCTTTCGGGAGGATGATACAATTGGTCTATTCATCGGTGAGACCGAACGCGGAAAAATAAGGCGAAAAGACATGTCGCCGATGGGTGAGAAGGTATAACCCATTCGCGGATCAGAAAAAATTCACTAACGCTTATGTAGTCCTCGCGCTACCTCTCCGGTTGCTTCTTTGTCGACTCTACAAAACTATTTGAAAGCCAATACGAAGGCGGGCTGAGTACAGCAATTACTTCAACCGTGCAGTCCGTAAGCACCGGAAGTCAATGGCTCATCCTCCTGCGTCCGCAAGGAGTATTGGAAGTTCGTACCCATTGACGTATCTATGCCAAAAGTGCTAAGTTTACTTGAGTAGATTTGGACATTACCAAAACTCAACCTAGCTTTTTCCTGTTCATCAATAGCAACCCTCCAGAATGTTCTTACCGATTCTTATGATCAACCAACTCCATCTCCTCCCCAGGATCCCCCTCGCAAACTGCAGGAGTTTGACATCGAGCACCTGCTGATGGTTCCTGTTGGGGAGTCGGCGCCAACGCCACACCTTTTCGTATGTGTGCATGTACCTTGGTTGTAAGGTCACTAAAGTGTCTTTGAAGCTGATCATGCGATCGGGACAAATAGCCGTATACGAGATGTTCGCTGGCAACGGGGCGCCGGTAGAAGTCAGTGAGGCTATTGATGGCACGGTCCCCCGCCGCACGTCCTCGCTCAAGATCAAGTTCGTGAAGATACTCTCTCGGGCATTTGAGATTCAAAGAGTTGAAGAAGGAGAGAAAAGTATTATTGCGGAGCAGAAGAGAATATCCCGGACGTTTGTTCCCTTCACAACTACGACCGGCTCTACCATCCTATCGGGCGTTTTCTTCACGGGGGATAACCCTCACTGGATCCTGGCTACAGACAAGGGTGGTCTACACATGTACCCCTCTGGCCACAACGTAGTACACACGTTCACTGCCTGCTCGCTTTGGGAATCGAAGAGCGAATTCTTGGTTTATACTGATGAGGTTCGTGGCAGCCCCTGCTCCGCCTATTGCTCAATCTTATCCTTCTTGACAGGGAGGTCCAAGTCTTATTGAGTGGATACCTGAATACCAGCTGGAAGGACCGTTACCCCACCGGACCATACCTTGCGGCAGGGCCTACTCCAACGTGGTTTTTGATCCCTCAACCCAATTGATTGTTGCTGCCTCCTCCTTGCAGGCTCATTTCGCTTTGTATGATGACGAGGGGAACAGAGTATGGGAACCCGACGGTGAGGATAGTACCGCGACACACCTAACCAGCTTCCTAATCTCCCTCGCAAATAGCACCTAATGTCTCGGACCCCATCTGCGACTGCTCAACGCTTGAGCTGATCACCCCCGAATTATGGATCACTCTAGACGGGTAAATTTAATCACTCTCACGGCCTTCTTGTCATAGGTGACCTGTTTTTTTTTAAGGTTCGAATTCGCCACAAATGAATTCGTTAACGACATCACAATTGTGACCCTTGAAACCGCTAGCACGGAGACGGGAACTAAAGATTACATTGCAGTCGGCACAACAATAGACCGCGGGGAAGATCTGGCGGTCAAGGGTTGTGTCAGTCCTCCCCCCTCTAACTTTTGGGTCTCTCTAACTAGGTTCAAAGACTTACATCTTTGAAATCGTTGAAGTCGTCTCCGATCCTTCTATCAATCCGAAGCGCTGGTACAAGCTGAAGCTATGTTGCCGTGACGACGCAAAAGGACCTGTCACTGCGTTGTGTGGTTTCCAGGGCTACCTCGTTTCGTCTATGGGCCAGAAGGTACGCAGCCGAGGGCGAACCTCTTCCTTTCACTCTCTCTGGAAGGATGCTAATTACCTCCCCGAAACAGATTTTTGTTCGCGCGTTTGATTCAGATGAACGACTCGTGGGTGTCGCATTCCTCGATGTTGGGGTGTACATTACGTCCCTTCGGACGTTAAAGAATCTGCTGCTTGTGGGCGATGCCATCAAGAGTGTGTGGCTCGTTGCGTTTCAGGTACGCAGTCAAATTTGAGGCCTCCTCGTGGGCTCTTCCCCCCTGGACTTTCTCTAACTTTCGGGTTTTACACTCTACAGGAGGACCCTTACAAGCTTGTTCTACTTGCCAAAGATACCGACCGGGTTTGCGTAACGCGTGCAGACTTTTTCTTCTCTGAAGGTGAGCTTGCCATAGTTACTGGAGACGAAGAGGGAATCTTGAGGGTATATGAATACAACCCACTTGGTGAGCCTGGACTAAAAATAATATTTCTCTGAGTTTCATGCGAGCTTACTATCACGCATGACAGATCCCGAATCTCGAGATGGACGCCACCTCCTGCTAAGAACCGAGTTTCATGAGCAATGCGAGTACCGGACGTCAAGCCTTGTGGCCAGGCGGACGAAAGATGACCCAGCCATCCCTCAGGCACGCCTAATTACCGGTACGCTTCGCCAGATTCTATTTGACACACTGCCCTCACTCTACCCAAGGCTCCCCTGATGGTTCTATTACCGACTTGACGCCTCTTGATGAAACTGCGTTCAAACGATTGCAGCTCCTTCAGGGTCAACTGACCAGGAATATGCAGCACGTGGCGGGCCTGAATCCTAAAGCGTTCCGGTGTGTAGTGCTTTCGTCCCCGAGTCTACCTGATCTTATATCCACCTCGATAGAATTGTACGAAATGATAGAGGGTCAAAACCACTCTCCAAAGGGGTACTAGATGGAAATTTGCTGAGGCACTTTGAAGCGTTGCCAATTTCCCGCCAACAAGAAATCACAAAAGAAATTGGTATAGATAGGCGTGCGGTGATCAAGGACTGGATAAGCATTGGGGGATTCTGGTGAAAAAAAGGGCGGATACCGGACACTAGGTGCCGATGGGTGACCTCATTGTTTCGCAATTTTTGAAAGTATCCTATTGCCAGCTACTCCGAGTCCAATTTGTACATTAATTAGCATGGATTGTGACCCGTGTTTTTTTTTTTTTTTGGCGACGACGGCCACGATATAAGCTGAAAAAGCAGCCCTCACTGACATTTTTGGCCGACAGCTATCTGGTTGCTTTATTTCCGGATTCGGGCTCAAACTGGTGCTTCCAGCCTGATCCCGCTTTTGCTCATTCTTACGGCAAACGAATGCTAGTAGGACCTTAGCCAGCATATATGTGAAGGGGTAATATAACAAGTGTGAAATGGATGGCGTATGACAAAAGGTGCTCCAAATCCTGCGATTTATTTTCATTGATAAGAAAGGGATCCCTTGATGGACTTGAGCGGAGTGCGCCACTTCGTGGAAGAAGAAGGTGATCGCGCTTGATAGAGACGATAGCTTTCCATGGTTAAAGGAAGTCGAGAGACAAGTTCTTTCCCACTAGAGGAGCGTAGAGTCGTTACTTGGGGTATATGCGTATATACTGGAGCCAGGAGCCCAGAAGACGTACTGTAATGTCCGCGGGCGCGGTCCTTATCGCTTGTTAACGCACCTGCCAGAGATAGATAGTAATGAAGTAAAATGTTTACGAAAGGGTGTGCCAGTTCCCAAATACGCGTCATAAATCAACGTACATCATCACCACATGGACCATCAAGGTACTGTGAGACCAAGGTAAGCAGGCGCCTAGCAAATATATATCATTAATATCCAAAACAGGATGATCGCCCAAGGACAGTAGAGGTATATAATATATATCCATACTCGTCTGTTTCGCTGTAAACGAGAGTTGGGGATTATCCAGAGCCTGTGTATATAAACGGCACACAGTTGTTGCTCTAGGCGAGTACTAGGTGGTATCGTAAGCTCGGGAACGTTGTGAGATGTTTTGCGATCTATTTTTTTTTTTTTGACTGACAGCTGATTGACATGATCGTCATTGGATGAGAGAGAGAGTAGAGAGTAGAGAGTAGAGAGAGAGAAAGGGATGTTCACGTGGTGATGTCGTCTTTCATGACCCTTATCTGTAAGGCTTATCAGTCATTCACATGTGACACGCATGGCCTCATGGCCTCCATGCATGACCGAACGATCTGCGGACTCGCTACTTTTAATTATCGCTAAATCTGTTTCCAAGATCCCCCCCTCCCGAGTTCAATCGCTTCTAACGGAGCCGTGGATGTTAAGTACGTTCTGAGTCATCCCGCGGCTCGCTACAAAACTGTGCGACTCCTAATCGTCGCCTACCCATTCGCCTGTCTAACCCCCCCCCCCAAGCTCATGATAAGCACCCCGCCGCCGCCGCACCAATCAGCCCTCGGTATAGGTGATCACAACAAATGGGGGCCGCATTACTGATACCTTCCAGTGAATTCAAGAGCGAAATCACCTCATTACGCGGGGCCAACCGTTGAACGTTGATGGCGCCTACCTCGGGCAAAACCTTGGGGTAAATACTCACTTGTTTACGAGGTTTGCTGATAGGCTCATAATGCTGGGAAAAAAGCCATTTCGATGACGAGATGGGTATATCCAGGGGTTAATGTATAATATGATAGTAATACTAGTCATGAGGGACTTGGTGTGGAACAGCTGACCACACCCCCACCCCCACACACCCCCAACGGGTGCGGTCAGCAGAGCAAAGTCAGGTGGCCTGGTCGTCTAGTGTCGTTATCTAGACACGAACGAGGAAGGAGGGGAGGGGAGGGGAAGGGGGGGGGGGGTTATAAATCATGGTTGTCAATCTACTCCGTTCTGCTCCTCTCTCTCTATCCTCTTTCAACCCTCATCGCCCTCATCCTTTCAACCTTGACTGTGATCGTCCCCCCCTTCCCTTACTAGGCTGGACCCCCAGTAAGAGATTGTTCGGACCCTAGGGGGCAACATATAACCCTGTACGGTCCGCTTCATGAAAGCTCTTCATTATGCAGTACGTGTGTGTGTGGATCTAAGGAAACCAAGGGGAGAAATACTTTATCCTCACACACTGATTGCAGGACGATCATTGTCTGTGGCTCTGATCATCGATCATCGCTACCGGCCTACTCCTCCCATCCGTCCTCAGGGGTTTGCTGTTCTGTGTCACTACCCCCGATATGACCCGCCGGTTTCCCCCCTCCGCAACAAGAATAGGCCATTGCAGGTCTCAAAACCACGCACGCCATGGTTCCCCATCCCAAATGACACCACCACCCACCACCACCCTACTAAAAGGGGATGGTGGAACGGCTATAATAAAAGTTGACGGGGTGCCAAAGGTCCCTGGGGGGGGGAATTTTTTTTTTCCGAATTTGTCTATCACAAAAAAAAAAAAAAAAAAAACGCTTGAGCCTTGGGTCTGGGCCACCCACCCCCCCAGCCACTCAGCCACTCAGCCACTCAGCCCACCCAGCCACACAGGGATAAGTTATTGTTGCGGGTTACCGGCGAAATCTGCTTTTGTTTTCTGTTTACGTTTTCCGCATCAGAATTTTTTTTTTTTTTTAACCAGTTTGGGCCCGCAAACCGGTGGTGGTAAGGTGGGTTAGGGTGGGTGGACCATGTAGTTTGCTCGCCGGTCGGATGGAGAGGATCGTTCGTCCTCAAGGTGCGTATGGTATTACTACCCACTGACGCCGAACGGCCGTATATTCCTTTAAGGAGCAGGTTCACAGCTTTATTGCAACGAGGCAAGTATGTCCATCAATCGTGATGCATTACAAAAGTCAAAAAAACGAGAGTATGAGAGTGTGGAATGGAGGATATAAGGTGGGATTACCCATAGGGTGCTATACAAAGGGGCATTGGGCATCCCATCCGTATGTGACCGTGCTTTTGTGCCTTGAGATCCCAGGTAGTAGGTGCCGAACGTGGTTTAGGCTTGTGACACCGAGTTTTTCCCCACCAAGCACTAAGAAGGAACGGGAAGAAACTAACCAATCGAAAGGATTTAGGGAGTACATCTCATCACTTATCGCATAAAGCAAAGCGAGCAAGTTCTACGATCCAACCCTGGGAGGTCGAGGCCATGGGTATGTATCAATAATTATCCCATACTTACCCGGCTCTTGTATCAAAACGATCGTTCCGCCCACCATCAAGTGCGTTTGTTTCTCCCACATACATGCTGTGTGGTTAGACTGCGAGAATTCGTTCGTTGTAATTTGTGTACCAACTACAAATATGCGTTAGATCTACCTACTGGGCCGACGTGGTGATGGCGGTGGCTGCATGGCCTACAGTACATAGTCAAACTTGTTCGGCTCCCGAAAAGCCGATTTCTGGTGGTGCGTTTCTGATGCAGATCTCCGAGAACGAGATTGTGGGAAGGGGGGGCGCACATGGTGAAACTGTAAGTGACAGTAGCAGCCGCAGCAGCCGCAGGGTTCCAGGGATCTATATGGGGAGGGGAGGGGAGGGGGGAGTTTGTCATTTTTTTTCCCGGCATAGATGGACTTTATTTAGCATCTTTACATCTGTACTCCCGCGCGCAGCGTGCGCCGTGTGTGTGTGTATGTGTGTACTATGCTATAGAAACGGTATGCGGACAAGGTAAGAAAATTCTAGAGGGAGTTAGGGAGAGGAGACATTGCATGTTCAGGGACGTTGGCGATCATCAGCCTCGAAGTGGAGAATGAATGGAAGGGCTTGAGGTTGATTCGCAGCTGAGATAGTGTGTGTGTGCGCGTGTGAGTGTGTGCGTGTGTTGTGTGTATGGGCGCATATGCTCTTGCTCCATCTGCTTCTGATGTCAGGGAGGACGGAAGAAAGTTTCTTCAGAGTTACGTTGGATGATCCAGGCGTAAATGTAATGGTCATCGGCTGATGTCTTGTTTTGGTATCTATCTAACTTGCTAGCAAGCTAATAACGCGGATCGGTGTGCCATACGAGGTTATGCTTATTGCGCATTTTTTTTGTAAAGCATGAAAGTAAGGTTGGGGATCCAGGGATCATCATTACCTGCCATCATTACCAGAGAAATGATGGCGAATGTCTCTTTTCCGCTAGAAGTGGAATAAGCTCCGTGGACGTGAGGCGTGAGGCCGCGTGAGGTTTGAGCAGTAACGTGCACAAAGCTTGTTTCTTCTCGTCCGTCCGTTGTATACCCGTGTTTTGGATACTCAGTTGACGACATCGTTTCAAAGCTAAAACGTCTTTTATTCACACCGAGAGAGAGAGAGAGAGCGTCAAAGAAGCTTCCAATTTTCACACACTGCGCATACATATACACATGCCCGGATTGACGCGCGTGTACCTTGGAAAAGTCGCACAACCCTAACTGGATGCTTCTTGTGTTTTATATTTTTTTTTTTTGGTATGAAACTTGAACTTGGGCAGCGGCGGCGGGGGGTGCCATACAAACTTGTACGTACGTGAGTTACGAGAGAAGGGGTGGGTGGATGGGGTACGGTAAGGAGGTATATAGGCACATTTGATGACAGGGGCCGGTTTAGTCATGAGATTGGATCGGGTGCATTTGAGTTTCCCCTTCGTATCAGTGTGGCTAGTTAGCTCGCTAGCTCGTTGTCTGGGGTTGGTGGGACCTTGTCGCAACCACCCCTTGCAACATTCCACGATCCAACGCGTATTGTTTTTTAAATTATTCCGGATCAACGGCATCGATATATTTTTGTATATTTCGCCGCGGGTGGGTCAAGGATGAGGCGGATTATTTACCGTGCGTGTGCATGTGCGATAGAGGGAGGGAGGCAGGGAGGGAGGAAGGCTGTGTGCTGTGTGCGTTGTGATGGAAGGGCAAGAGAATCGATTGGGCAAGAACAGCAGAAAAGGAAGGTCCAAGGAGCGTCGGTTGTGCGATTGGTCAAAACGGGACCGAAGGGGCCGTGCGTGCGGAGATTAGCGGCCGATTGTGGGGTAAGAAAGGAGGGTTGGGGTCCCAGTTGCCGCGTGGGGCGGGCGTTGGGACCCCGGTCAATAACTGGTCGGCAGAATAAAAAAAAAAAAGTGGAATAAAAATAAATAAAGAAAAAGGAAAAATCTCGGGCCAAATCGAGTGAAAGAGATCCTCTCGCCGCTCTCATCTTCTCTCTTCTCCCTCTCACTCACTCCCTCATGTCCTCCTCCTCCTTCTTCTCATACAAGCCTCATATCAGACAGGAAGGCTTTCACCCAACCACCTCAGATATCTTTAATATCCAGCTCCAAGCTGCTGCCGCTGATCCCTTTAGAAAGTTTCCCTCTGCTGCGTCTGCAGATAGCACTGCCGCGATGGAGTTTGAAGATGAATTGGCCTCTTTGATCGCTGGCCCCCAATCGAACGAGCGGTCAACCCAATCTCCCATTCCTCCCCATCATCAGCCTCACCATTCTCATCACCAGCACCACCAGCACCAGCAGTCCCATCATCATCATACCCACAGCGCCGGAAGCTTTGACGACGCCGTTGGAAGCTTTGGAAGACACCACAACCACAACCACCCACCACACCCGCATAGTCATCCGCATCACCACCCACAACAGCATCCGCATTCTCACCAACACAATCCATTTGACCAGCCGCCCCAACCCGGCCAGCCTCAGCCTTCTTCCCTTCCCCTCTCCGAATTTACCCCTCCCCATACTCATGCCACGCCGTTTGGTAATGGTGGTGGTGGTGGTGGTGGTGGTGGTGGTGGTGGTAACGCTTCTTCGGCGCAGCAGCAGCCACACCACCCCCCTCCATCGTCGTACCATTTCAATAACGTCCGTCATACCCCTTCCCCGATCCACCAGTCCCATACATCCCGATCGAGGTCCCGATCGAGGCCTCCTTCTGGTGGGAGTGGCAGTGGCAGTGGCGCCACCGGGACTGGAACCAGCGCGGGAGGGTCTACAGGGAACAATAGCAGTGGAATAGTGGGCGGTCCAGGTGTGGGAGGCGTTAGTAGTGTTAATAGTGGTGGTGGTGGTGGTAGCGGTGGTGGTGGTGGTGGTATCGGACCTACGAGAACGACTCGATCAAAGAGGAACAATAGCGTCAGTTCGACGAGCCCACCGCCTCCGCTTCAAGCTGGTTCGCATGGGCGGCAGCAGCCACAGGCGATTGTGATCCCGAGGAGTTCGTCGAACAGTCATGCTCATCATCATTCCCATGGGAGTACTGGGGGTCCGATGAGTCCGCTTTCGGCTGCTGGACCTGGGCCTGGGGGAGGGGGACCGGGAGGGGGAGGGACGGGGTGGTTCGTTGCTGGTCATCACTCGTGAGTATCTTGACGTCAAGCATTTCTGGAATTGAGAATGATATTCTCTTTTTTGCTACTTCTTTCTTTCCTCTAGGACAGCAGAGTATGGGCTCTCTGAATCGCTTCACTCTCATCATTCGCATCACCACCATCCGTCACATCAAGGATACACGCCCTTTTCAGTTCCAAACAGTACCAACACCGGCTCATCTTCCTCTTCAGCATCCGGCAATCCCACCACACCATCCGATATGCATCTCCCGCCCGTATCTGCCCTGCACCCCTTTTCTACGTCCCCACCCTCTACTTCGGGACTTCCCGGTTCATTCGGGATAAACGGGATGAACGGAATCAACGGCATCGGTGGGATAAACGGGATAGGCGGGATGAGCGGCATGGGTAGGATGAACGGTGCCTTGTCCGGCCTCACTAACGGTCTCGGCGGCCTTGGGAACATCAACATCAATGTCCCGAGTGGCCTGGGTTCTGGCGGGTCCCCTGTCTCGCCTTCTAGTGCTGGGTTGAATAGTCCCTTGGGGTTGCCCCCTCCCACGCTCAACGGCGCCCTTAACGGCGCTCTCACTGCATCATTGAACGGCGGCCTTGGCCCCGGCTTGAATGGTGGCACTGGCTTAAACGGGTCGAATGCGGCGGGGGCCTCTAATGTTGCAACCACAGGCACACTCACATCGCAGGATAAGCAAACTTTAATTGCGAACGAAAAGCGAAGGAGAAGGAGAGAAAGTCACAATGCGGTCGAGAGAAGGAGGAGGGATAATATTAATGAGAAGATTAGCGAGTTGGCGACGTTGATACCAGAGTGTATGCTTGAGGCTGGTGAGTAGTAACGTTTTCACTTTTTTCCCCCCCTTTCCGTTGGTGCGAGCTTATTGTTTTTTCTTTTTTTTTGATTTGACAGGGGCGGCTGGGGTGTCCCCAATTGAAGATGGGATGTTACCTTCACCGCTTGATGCGTCTTCCGCAAAAAGGGAAGATTCGGATGGCGGGAGCACAGAGGCGGGCGGACATTCCGCTGTCGCTTCGGCCGCTTCTCCTTCTAGCGCTGTCTCAGGTGTGGTCAAGGCCAACAAGGGGATGATTCTCCGAAAGAGCGTAGAGTATATACGGTACGTCGCCTTTAATGGTTTGTGCATGCAGAAAATTGACTCCCGCAAAATAAGGTACCTCCAACAGCTCGTCACAGCTCAGGGAGCTCGAAACCGGGAGCTGGAAGCAGAGCTAAAATCATATCGAGCAGCAGGGGGCATCGTGTTCCCGGTTTCACCATCTTCCGGCCATTCGGGACAACTCGCGTCTTCTTCTTCCGTTGATGCCGGTACCGACAGCGCTGCCAATTCCGGAGGGAAAGATAGCAAAAAAGATATGGACAGTGCATCCGCTGGAGGTGGGAGCGAGGATGCTACTTCCCATTCACGAAACGCCTCGTGTTCGCCCACGGCGGGGAGCCCGACTTTGGATAGAGGTGATATTCAAGGGATGGTGTTGCACGATGACATTGTTGGTGGTGGAGGTACCAAGCGTCCTCAGGCGCGTCATCACGGCCAAAGTCACACCGGCCGTGGACACGTCCGAGGCAGCTCGACCAACGGGTTTGGTTCCTTTGGCGGGATGTTTAATCTTCCTAGCATGCCGGAGGGTGATTCCGAACCGGAGATTGAAGAAGGCGAAGACGATTTGGGGTATCCCGACCTCCACGATATACACGACATCCACGATATTCGGGATATCCATGATCTCCATGATATGGATGATGTATTGATGAGTGGTATGGATTATGATGATAGGATGGAGAGGGGGCGGACGAGGGTGAAGAGCCAAGGTCAGCCCGTGGGCGTTGGGAAGATTAAGGAAGAGCAGGACCTAATTCCGATGGAGGCGTGAAGACAAAAAGGAGGGCGAACGTTCGCAAGTCATTGTTTTCTTTCTTTCTTTCGTTTTTGGAAGAAATTCTC
>KI546982.1:2197-15639 GCA_000497225.1 Amanita jacksonii TRTC168611
CCTACGCAATGTTCCCATACTTTCATTCTGGGCCTCGAGCGGGACAGCGGACAGTCTGAAGAATAGGGCTAGCAAGAATTTGGAAAGCGGAATTGGACGGCCGACGCCCGGATGGTGAGTGCTACTCTCTTTATCCGAGTTAGAGAATTTACGCTCTTTCCAGCTACACCAACCATTCGTCATCAGAGGAGATCGGAGATACGCCAACCTAGACATTTAGGCTATGCAAAAGGCGAGAAATAACTGCGGGCAAGTTCCAGATCACGGCCTACGCCAACGACAAGTATCGCACTCCACACTCCACACTCCACCGTTTTTATCCAGTCTTTTCGCTTTCTGCGTCGGGAAGAGAGAGGAGCTTGGACTTTTGCATCCAAGTTGGCTTTCCAACGCGGAGCATCGTCACCATCATATCGGCCTCTTCGTCTTTCTGATCACATGGACGAGTTGAAGGAGTTGATCTAATCCAGGATTGACAGCGACGCCGAAACTTCATCGATCAGAAGATCCAACACGCTCCTCCTCCGACCGTGAGGGTTAGTACACCTCTTAGTAGTTCCCGTCCAATTAGATCCAAAAATGATGTGTCAGTCCTGATGTGACCCTAAGCTAGAAAACTCTTCGCACTCATCAAAGGGAGGTAACTATCCAACCGCGCCCTTATGTGGCGTGGTGGTAATGGTTTAATTGATGCGGCGATCTTTTCTAAAAAGAAAAGCTGACAATGGTCATGAGTGATTTTCTGTCCGACCAAGCCTCGAAACAACAGAAATTCCCGTCGAGTGCATACGATAAGCCGACTAGAGGGGCCTTGTCTCTGACTAGAAACACAGCGCCACCTTATAAAATGGGTGTGGGAGCTCATTATTCTGGAAGAACTGGAGCACCGCATCCAATCGTTCCGAGGCGTGAGAGTTAGTTATGTAATGCTCCTACGGAAGTCAGCGGCAACATTCCAGTTTCGAAGCCCATCATTTGCAAGGATCCATCATTGCTACCGTGATTTTCGCCCATTTCTTTTCATTCTATCCTAGATTTGACCTCCCTCAGGCGTCAAAAATATGGGCTTCATTGGCCCACCTCGCTTCGGTACATCTCTGTGCGGAAAGCGAGGAATAATTTAGGTTTGGCCTCAACCGTCGGGGGCTGCGCTGGTGAGAGAGTTGCGGAACAAGAGTCCCCACTTCTGGATATGATGTGACTCTCTGTGGCTGATACTTCGGAGGGAGCCGCTTGGGAGCCTGTTCTGCTAGTATATCTACTTCGATCGCATGGATTATGGTCAAACCTGCGACGTACCGAGTTGGTGTAGCCTTACACGGTGTGACACATCGTCTATCTGCCATGACCTGCGGATAGCTAATGCCTTTATACTCAGACACATTCACCTCATGACCACCCCAGTCCGAGTCAAGCTTGCTATTAACCCTCAACTTCGACCAGCTATTGATTACACTTCCGCGCGGAAGTTTTTCAAAAGTTTGGGGGCTCGATGGAGAAGTATCTGGACGAGACAATTCACATTGTCTCTCGTTTTCGGCCAGATTGCCTCTGTATGCATCACATGCACGAGCGTGACGACCACAGAGCTTGTTAATCGCGGTCTCTCTCTCCCAACAATGCAGAATACTCCTTTGTAAGAATGCGTCATCGTGGGCCCTCTGTTTCTCTAATAATTAATTCTTTCAAAGATATTTCCTATTGTTCCTAATTTTTACGCCCTACACCATATACAAATGTGAGTGTGCTCGCAAACGCCAATGTACCAAGTCCCTGTAAATACCATCGCCACGCAGACGGTATCAAAGGGTGGGCAAAACTTGTCCTAAGGGACGGGTGGAAATGTCCGTGCTATTCCTGTCTCTTGACTCCTCTCTTCTAATTCAACCCTCAGATTTCATCATGGCTGCCTGTGACGTTGAAGGCAATTTTCTTGTCGTAAAGGTTAAGTTGGGGACTATGCGCAGTAATATGCCCTAACCCACTCCTATAGGCATTTTCGTACACAGATATGCTATCATGTATGCTTCTCGACACGTGAGCATACCAACAAAACAATGGATATTTCTCTACTTAGCTTCACTAGGTGGGCCATACCCGTTTGCCTCTTATTTTCGTGGCTGTATATGAGGGTAAAATACCATTGGACGCAAATTTTCGTAAGTTCAATTGATGCCTATTTCGAAATTTAATGTTCAACAACAATTTTTCGTCATAGAGTATGATAATCTGCATAACGGGGTTAGGGTTGCTAGTTTTTGCTGATATTTATATGGGCAAGAGCTGGGCAGCTATAAATAAAGGAAAGGGGAATGCTTTTGTAATTGCAGGGGCCACTTTGTATGGCTTCGGTGCGTGTACGTTTCGTTGTTGACCGTGTGGAATCTCATTTACGCAGCCAATGCGACGGAAGAACTCTTTGCGCGGAAACGGCCTTTATACGAAGTAGGTGACCCCACGTTCCCACATACTTCCTATCCTCACCGAATCAAAGGTCATTGGTCAGCTCGGGATGTACGGTGTAATTATCAATGGAATCCAAGCATCCGTATTGGAACATGACTTCATTAAAAACGGCAAGTGGAACATCGCCACAGGTAAGAATCGCGTCGGCTCTTTGTTGTGTTAGAGCTTACTTTTCGTAATAAAAGTTACTTTGCTTCTGGCATACACTTCGGGTTTGGTTTACCCATTGTTTGAATATAACGCATACTTATGCTTCCCCAGCGCTTTTCATTTTGTATACCGTCCAGCCTGTCCTATACAGGCTAGCTTCATCAACCTATTTCAATCTCAGTTTGCTTTCTAGAAACTTTTATGGTTTACTGTTCGGTGAGTTGACAGCGACGTTAGCTCTTCCTCGTACACTAATTGATGTAGGTCTGTTCCTCTTCGTATGTTGTAGCTCCCATAGCTATGTTGTTTCTAATCTATTGTAGC
Source organism: Amanita jacksonii TRTC168611 (assembly GCA_000497225.1). Lineage (NCBI taxonomy): Eukaryota > Fungi > Basidiomycota > Agaricomycetes > Agaricales > Amanitaceae > Amanita > Amanita jacksonii. Next base: position 5,138 of record KI546982.1, read on the forward strand.
ATTACCGGCCTTACTGGTTGTATTTCGTGTCATTGGTGATCGTGTTCGCTGGCCTCATCACCTACTATTGGTCCTCAGCTCGTACGTTGTTTTATATTCCGTCCATAGATATGCACTCATCTCGCGTTAGCTGAAGAACAAGGTCACGTTGAACCCAACATGCCGGAGTATGTGTACGCAGAAAGGGAATCCCAAAAAAAAGCACAGGATGCGAAAACAGTTGCCGATGGCGAATTTGCGCCTGGTTTCTGGGTAGCGTAAAGCCTTCCATTGGAATCAACAGCCGCGCGTTTCTGCTCTCTGAAAATATCATCGAACATCATTGGCGTCCAGATATAGATATTGAACATAGTACTATCCACGGCAATTTCGGTCTCGCCTTGCATGAAACAACCGGGATATAATAACTTCTTCCTGGATGGTAACTGATCACGTTATGCACACCCTCCCTGCCTACTTCCCCGTCTTCTTAAATTGTGACTCATTTGTACGAATCCTATTTCCTCGCTCTCGGATGGGTCTTCGTTCATAAGATCCGGCTCGTCAGTCGATAGACGGTTTTCTATGAGACTTGAACGTTTGAACGCTAATAAACACTCGGAAAACTCGGCAAAGTAGCGCTAAACTCACTCTGAAGAGGACTCGGATTTTGATCCAAGCTTTGGTGCTGCATGCACGAGGAAACTTATGATGGCAAGGACAAATGCTAATAGCAGTTTCATGTCGAAGGTGCATGAATAGATGGTCGTTAACGCGTATATGTACCTACCGTGACCTTGGGAAATATCTCATGTGATTACAGTACATAGGAGGACGGTCAGATCATGAGATCTGAAATTGAGCCCGGAGGAGAGAACATCCGGGTGAAAGTGCTGCTCGGGGTCGCTTGATGCAAGGTCGAATTTGGACGCGCCGGCATTGGTAACCCTCACCGCCGCCCCCTTCTCAAAGTAGAGCTTCGTGGGTGGACAAGTCCCTTGGTGCCTCAGGGGCCACACCCCTGTGCCAGATAGAGGAGGCTCTTGGTATATAGTATATACAAAATTGACTACACAGGATCACTCAGGCTGGCCTAGCTTGACCCAAAAATTAATCCAATTTGATCTATAATATTTTACTATTTACTTCAACCAGCACATCAATCATACATCTTCATCGTTGCCTCCAACGCGTCCATACTGAAATCAAACGTCATATCCCCAAACGACGAATCGGGATCATCCATGGCTTCTAGACCTTCCATTTGTTCTTGGTTCCTGTCTGTTCCGGACCGGACTTTCTCTCGGTCGGAGGCGCCACTCTTGGATATCGATTCGGGTGTAGGTGGTAGGGCGTCCATCATATCTGGTGAATGATCTCGTCGGCCGCGTTGAGTCGGAATTGTTGACATCAAGTATTCTTCTGACGCTTCGGCTGTTTGCCATACCTTTTCATTTCGTTTCTTCCCATCGCTATCCGAACCGGGCGACGGCGAGGGGTATGCCGTCCGGTTGCTATGATTGGAGGCATTAGCATCATACGCAGTATGACTGACGCTACGCTGAGATGGTGGGCCAGAACCAACTCGAGTAGGCGGCCTGAAGGGCTTCACTAAGCCTTTCTTGGAGGCATTTTCAGGTTCCGATGCAAGGTACGTGATCGATCCACTTGCAGGGGTATTGGACGTAGGTAAAGGAGCGGTACGGGTTCTCATCATCCCTAAAGGAGGCGGGTGTCGCGATTGAGTAAGGCCAGGCGCAGCAGGGGATTGAGATGAATAGAAAGAAGAGGATGTGGATCTAGTTATCGGCGCTCTTGAGGGGGTATTCAAATGATTCATCGGACTTCCTATTCTATCGGCTACTGCAGCATTGGTAGTATGAACTGTGGCTTGTTGCATCTTTAGCTCTTTCAAACGTTGTTTCTCCACCAAAAGCGGGTGAAACTTGACTTCAGGTTCACTCGACGCACCCAAACGCTCCAAGGCAGACGATGTCGAGCGGGATAGATTAGCATTCTGAGCTGAATCTCGGTCTTCTCGAATGTAGCTCGTAGAAGCGGTGACCAAGCCCGAGCCAGACGCCGACCGAACGACGGTCGATCTTGTTTTATCGGCAGGGATCGGCGGAGGAAGCATTTCCCTGCGCCTGGCAAGTGCGATACTTGGGCTATCCACCAAGATATCGTCCATGGCCACATCCATCATACTGACGTCCCTCATACTGACGTCCGCATCGGCATCTTCATCATCATCCATCATCCTCATCACCACCGACGTTTCTCTTTCCACAGCTTTCCCTTTTCCCTTCCACTTATCCTGTACAATGCTAACAGGAGTCACAGGAGCAGCTCGTTGCTGATGCGGATCACCTAGCGACACCGTCCTCTTGAGCTTTCTGCCCATTTCGACATCCTCAACGACATCCATGGACGATCGAGGTCTCGGGATCATTTCCCTCCCAATCCTACCACCCACAGATGCCGCCACGACCACCCTCTTAGTCACAGCCGTACCCGTAGAAACACCTTTTGCTTTCGTCTTGACCGTCAAGGGCGTAGTCACCGTGGCTGATCGCGTGGTTTGGTCGATCATGGCAGACACGCCTCGCATCATCTCGAGGATCTTGTTTGGATCGCCGGAAATAAAGGGTGAGTTGGGCTCGCTCTTGCCTGTTTGTTGGAGTTCGTGGTAGTGAGACTTGGTGAATTGCGGGTCAGATGAGGTGATAGAATGACGGGTGTGGAGGCGGGTAGAGTGAGTCCTAGGGATTTGATCTATGATCTTGCTTGGATTTTCATTGTTGTCGTTGCTGGACGGGGAAGTGGTGGCATTGGACTTGGGTTGGGCGTGCTGCCGAGGGGGTGAGAGGTGGGTAGCTGGATTGTGACAGAAAGAAAAAAAAATAAGATATGCAAATACAAAGGGGAGAACGGTGAAAGGGTGAAAGCAAGAGAGAGAGATCCACACACCCAAAGAATCCAACCCCAAACCGGACAACGCAACGGGCCGAACGTCAAACGACTCCGAGGACGCATCTTTCAACAGAGATCTCAAAGCGGGATTGGTAATTTGCGAGCTTTGCCAGTGGACCGCCTCCGAGTCATCATCTTCCGTTGCTATTTGGAGTTTCGGCCCCGGGAAGGAGGAGGAAGAAGGATGAATTTTGTCCTTTTCTTGGTTGTGGTGACTCGTGGCCAAGATAGGGACCGTGGTGAGGGGCGAGTGTGGAAAGGGCGCAGGGGGGCGGGATATGGACGCCGACGTGGATGAGGATGAGACTGAGAATTTGGTAGACATGGTGGCCTTTAAACGCCCATGCGTAAGCACGCCTTCACTACCGGCGTCTAGGGGGGATGCCACAGCCTTCTTTGAGAGTTTCCTCGTCCCCGCTATCCTTGCGCCATGACTAGTACCCGAGCTTGAGCCAGGGACGGAAGGTTTTGCTCTTGAGCCAGAGGACGAACTGGAAGCACTGCGACCGGGATCCAGGTTGATCATCGAAGAAGTTGACACGCCAGCCTTGAAAGTGGGATGGAGAATAAAAAGATAAAAAGAAAATATGAAAGGGGTGGAGGAGAACAATGAAAAGGTTACTGATTGGATGTCGCGTCGCGTAACAACTAGGTACTGTAAGCAACAGAACTCTCTAAACGTCCAAGTTCAATTCGCAAACACGCCAAAGTCCAAAAACGCCTCTTCCAAGCTCATCTTGCGAACGACGAGTGCCTCCACAATGATCCGCTTCCCTTCTATTTCCGTAGTCCGCTTTGCCTCCTTTTCGCCTCCTCGGGCAGCGGGAGCAGTAGAAAACACATCATCATCCTGTCCATGATCCGGCCCCTCCCCCTCGCAGTCCGGTGTGGCAACGGGAACGACGACTGGAGCTGGGTCCATGAACAACCCAACACCGGGCATATCCTCATCCATCTCCACAGAAACATGCAAGCTCTCCAGATCCGATACCAGCTCGTTCGTTCGTCGAATCGACGATGCCGTTGTTGCCTCGTTGGTTCTACCAACATTCTGGCCCGCCGCCGCCCGCTGCGTCTTCTCCTGACCTTGTCTCCTGAGAGATCTCCGCTTCCCCCCATCCAGTACTTGACCCGATCCCTCCTCCTCCTCCTCCGAACCCTTTTTCTTCTGCTTCTTCTCCCCTTGCACCTGCTTAAACGGCGACTTGAACATCTTCTTCGGCCTCGTACTCCTCCCAGTGTGGTTCATCAAATGCGCCGAATGCATCTTGGTCCGAACAGGGCGCGGTTTAAAGACGGACGAAATTTCGAGATCGATGACTGTGATGCTCTCCGTCACCGCTTCTTGTGGCTCTTGTTCCCCGTCTGCGTTGTCGGCTGGGTCGACCTCTGGTTCGGGGTCCATTGCAAAGACAGAGACGGAACCAGATGAATGAGAGTGGGAATGGGAGTGGCTTCCAGTGTTCAGAGTAGTCGGTCTGTGGAGCATCACCGTCGCGGAGAGATCTTCACCCTCCCGCTCTTCTTCAGTTTCTGCATCCGTCGTGGTCGTGGTCGTGGTCGTGGTCGTGGTCTCATCACCCTCCGTCTCTCCTCCCTCCTCCTTCCTCTTCCTCATCCTCCCCCACTTCTCCTCCCCTACCCAATTCAAATCCACCCCCGCCTCCTGCTGCGCTCTAACCGCCATCACCATCTCCCGCGGAACCTCAACCTCCTTCACCACCACTACACTCGCCCCAATCTCCCCCGCCATCATCTCAAGCGTCTCAAGACTCGCCTCCATCTCCGGCCTACAAAGCCCAACGAGCGCCCCGGAATCTGCCACCCCAAGCTCGTAGTACGCCTGCCCACCCCCTTCGAGCAGCCGCCATTTCAGCTGCGTCACCAGTCGCGCGAACCGCGCTGGGGACGGGGAAAGTAGCTGTAATTTGTACTCGACGTTGCCGGACTCGGCTTCGGGAACGAGCCGGGGTAGGTATGGGTTGGAGTTGTTGGTGGAGTGTTTCGCGCTGGAGGAGAAGGAAGGTGGGGATCCTGATGGAGAGCGGGAGGAGATGAGGTGGTCCCAGGGACTGGGTACGCGAGGGCTTTCAGACTCGGATTCTCCAAACATGTACGGGTTGGTTATGCGTGTGTACGTATGTGTGTATATCTGGTTCAGTTCAAGTTAGACTGATATTCGAGGTAACATTTCTGGTGTTTCTGCCGAGTTTGAGTGAGAATGTGTTTAGTGGTTGTGTCAAGACGACTCATTTTGACATTTGGTTTAGATGGTGTTGCCAAATAGTGATAACATCATAAGAAGACCTATGCGCTTTGACACGTCTATGCTATGACTGAACAGCAAAGGACCACGAAGGTTTCAGAATGCCTATTCGAAGAAGCGGCACCATTCCCTGCATGGTCACCGGATTAGACTCCCAACTTGGCATATCAATTCAAGATAAGATGTTGGTAACCGCTATAATATGAGATGAACCAAATCCTCGAAGTGGACTTTCGCTCCGAAAGCAGCCCATTGCATCATACCTGTCTTGAGTTTCCCTGGAAAAGGAACTCGGCCGTACGGTTCGTGGATAGCGACACCCTTCCCTTTCATATTCGCAATGCTGAAAAAACGATACTTTCTAGAGATGCCACTGCCAACGCTTGGCTGGATTCTGTGCTGTGGTATAGCGCAAGGATGTCCTGTACGGTTTCCATTTTATTCCTGGTCCTATTCGCATGTTATATTGATCGTACGCAATTCCGGGGAAATGTTTGGAGTTTATTAATAAGAGTCCAAGTGAAGAAACGCGGCATGGCGGCCAGAGGCTCGACATCGTGTTTCTCAAAACCGGCTAGAGTGAGCTTATGGATGATGACCGCCGCATAAAACCTTCTATCATCTTAATAGTCAACCGACATTAGCTTGAGGCGCACGCTCCGGAACATTGCCCGGGTGGCCTTTCACAGCCCAGACGGCTTGGCTTGTACCACCCAATCTCATGCCATTTTCCGGAAGCTATACACAATACTATAAGAAATCATCACAGTTCTGAAAATCATGCAAGCACGCAAATCACCTTAGCTGAGCTCATATACCTAGCTAAATCGAGTGATGCGAACAAGGGTTCTATGAGGTTTCAAGTTCTACCTGTCCTAGTTTTCAACAATGAATTGTGATGTCCACTATCGCTTCCATCTGTGTGACCGTTGATGTGCTCACCCGTACACTACTTTACGGGTTCATTGTCTTCCATTATGCGATGAGGCCAGAGAAAATCACGTGGCGCCTCTTATCAGTACATCAGATTATCAGTACTGATGGACTGATGTTCACCCTCTTTTTTTTTTTTCTTTTTTCCGAATAGCCGGTGTATTAGCATGGTGCGGAACAGGTGTGGGAACTATCCCCTAGACTAGTTGTACTTGTAGGAACAAATGGGCTTGATAGGACGCGTGTGTAATTTAGATAGAGGTCCTTATGTGCGTGAAAGGTAGGGGGAGTGTTTCCGGCCTCTCGCAGCCTCCTAACGAATCTTCAACTTTATATTGATTGGAGTATGTTGGTTGTTGGTACTATTAATAGACGCGGAGCCGGTCGAAAGGTGAGCGTCTTAGTTGGGGGTTCACTCAGATGGAGGGGATGAGACGGTATTTACGTTCTATTAGCCATGTGATACGGCGCTCTCCTGGGCATCACGCTGCGGCTTGCCCCCTGTCTCCTTTCCCAACACAACTCATCAAGGTTAAGACACGTGTTAGGGGCACAATCGCGTGTTCCTCTTCGAAACCTGCGAGAATGGACCCGTAGGTTTCACAGGCAGACCGCTGCACAAACCCTTTATCATCTCAGTAGCTGACGTGTGATCATAATAGTGTCGTGTCAGAGGTAGAAGAAAGGTGTATTCGTCAAATGGAATTCATGCAATGAAGGCGCTATGATCAGGCCGACAACCTCAGGACAGGGATTCAGACATTCTGGGGTATGAACTTGTTGAAGCGCCAAGCACGCCGAACCTAAACCGCCTGCCTCGACCCTGTTAGGCGTTTCGACGTATAGGCTCGAATTTTCGTAATTATGCTGCATGAACCGATACTATCCTTCTCCGTTTCCTTAAGTAAAAGTCAAACACGTACAGAAGCTCAGTCGCTTGTCGTATTCACGTGTCTGAGCTCTTTCAGATTCCAACAAAACTAAGGTCAGACAGATAGCTCAAGATGAATAGGTGGCATCACATGAAGGACACCTTAAAGTTCTTGGACAGTAGGCAAGAATTCACGAATATACGCGACTTAGTCTCGTTGGAAATGTGTTGCCAAACTTTTCAAGTGATAACGGAATGCGAATCAGTAAGCCTCTCCGCTCCAAGGGGTGCAAAATGAACAAGATGGAGTGAGTGTTGTAGTACAGGATAGCTGCGATATCGTCTCCAGGGCACCCGGGTAGGAAAAAACCCTTTCATGAATTCAATTATCATACCTGGACGTGTTAAATTAATCCTCCAGCAGTGTGAGCAAGATTTCTTCTTAAAACGGCTTAATCCTTGAAACAAAAAGATAGGTCCACAGTAATAAACGTTAATGAACGTCCGTAGCTATGAAGAGGTCATGAATAGATGTCTCCAATCTCTCACGGGCATGTAAAGATCACGATCTATTTTCGAGCGCGCCGCTTTTACCTCTCTTTGACGCATACCGACCCTGCCAACGTTCTTGTACTAAAATACTCATCTACCGTAGTATTTTTACCTCTTCAATAGCCCATATAGGTAGCTACGTAAAATTGAATACCCTCGCGCGATTGCGAGGGTCTACTGTTAAGCCGGGCGAGCGTTGAGACCTCGTCTCAACAGGGCATAGATCATATTTGGAGATTAGAACAGGACCTCCTATTGAGTATAAGGCAGGGCTCAAGCCGGTGACAGGGTAAAAAATGTTAATGGCCATCGCAAATCAAGATTTTATTAAAATCGAGCCGCGCAGATATCTAGATACAGTTGATTGTAAGAGGCCTGCGCAATTAGATTTTTTAATTAGTTCGAATTGAGAATGCTCTAAAAAAAATTCCTTGTGTAACATTTGTTGAAATACCAAGCCGAGATATTTTTCGCATACGCACGCACGCACGCACGCCGAAACGCCGAACATTCGCTACCGAGCAATTGCTCGTCGATACCCTGCATATTCCCATCGCCCCCGTTCCGATCCTTTCCTTACCGTCCGCTATTCCTTAGGATACCGCTATAATATTATACACATATTCGTAGCACATACTTACCCTACTTACGGACAATATAGCTAATGCCGAGCAGGTACTTACCTGCTCAGCGCCCTTCCGCCGAACCTCAGTCGTTTGCACTGCAACGAACTGAGAATCACACTCGTTAGCGTTCACAACATTGGCACGTTGTGCTTGAGCCCTACCTTAAGAGAATCTCAGGGCGGTGTTCACGCGTTCACGTGGTGATTGCGGCTTGCAAGCAGGTGCTGCTAATATCACGTGCCAAAAATAGGTAGGCACACAAAAAGGTAAAAGCGGTGCGCTCGAGCACTGCAGTCAAGGGCTCCTCAGGATCTAATGATAGTATGGCTATGCTGAGCGCAGGGCAGCCACCATCTTGACTGTTATAACTTTTGAATTGTACCTGATGCACGCTTGTAATGAATGGGGATAAGGACCTCTAAAGCGAACTACTCGTTAGACCAAAATACAAAGCATACATACGATTGGAACCCATAAATACAACACACAAACGATGCGAGGCACACATAAAAGTCTCCACCTTGCCAGGTCATAATATTCAACGTTTAACTATGATATCCGCTGGCGCCCTTGCATGCTCGATGGCCGGACTATTTGCCCGTGCGCTCCTGTATGGATTCTACATCGCAACATTAGTATATTGCCTTCGACAGACATTATGTGACGAACAGTGGCGTCGAGAATCAGCGAACATCAAGTGGCATTTTTCATCTATCGTTCTGATCACTCTCGCCTTGATGACAGCCTCCGTTGGTCTCACGGCACAAAACATGCTGTATCTTTCCAATAACGGTTATTCTGTGCCGGTGAAACTTTCAGCAGTACGGATCCATCTGTTGTTAACCGATCGCATCTGACTACTTGCTATGATAGACTTTGATTGACATGACAATAGGGCTTACCACAAATGCCTTTTTAGTGCGTCTATTCTGCACGGAAGTTAATGCCACCGACCATTCTTGATAGATATATCGTTGCTGGGTAGTTTGGGCCAGGTCATGGACTATCATACTTCCACCTTTTATCTCATGGTTAGGTTCCATGACTTGCTCCATCCTTATCACGGTTGAATACGCGACGTCCAAATCTCCTGGACCTCTGAGTGGCCCATTATTTTCCCGAGTAATTCCTCAGTCGCGTACCGTCTGGACATGCTTCTACTGTTGCGATATTCTGATTAACATGTATACAAGCTGTAAGCATAATCTATGTATATACGCATTTATTTTGACATCTACCCTTTACCATAGGTTCCATAGCTTATCGAATTAAGCATCATATGGACCCCACTAGTATTTATGCAAGACGGCTAACCGCAACTTCGATAATTCTCGTACAGTTTGGATTCCTGTACGCTATTACCGGCACCTTGGCTTTTGCCACGATGTTGTCTGACAAAAGTCAAAAATATGACGTGGCAAGGTTCACCTTTTCTGCGATTGTATGTATAGTATATCTCTACTATTACTATTTCCGGGAAAATTGAATGTCGCTTTCAGAATTTTTATATGCCCGGCATCGCATTTAATGTTGTTCAGATCCTTTTAGACAAGCAGCGAACCAAAGGTAACGAAAACAGAAGTATATGGTTATCGAAGTTGCGGGTCCCTGCCCTGCGCGGCGTGGCCCCAGTCGGTTCCCAGACAACTTGTCCCGAATCTGGCGAAGCTTGATAGAAAGGAACAAATCACTTGAATATTTATTGTAACTTAGCATGTTTGGAAAATATAGCCTTAAGCCATTCAACCCCGCCGACATCCTTGCTGCCCCTCCCTGTGTTATTTACAGATCCCTTCCAAGCCCTGAGGGAATAAATCGCCGTCCGCTTTTTGGCTATGGCATGGTAGGTCATCGAAGACGAAAGTGGAGGTGACTGGGACGGATGCGGAGGGTTGCCCTAGCAAGCCCTAAATAGCTACTAGTCTAGCGGCCGCTGTGGTACAAAAGGGCATACGTATCCTGAATTGATGCGGACCCTCGGATCAGTCGGGCATCGCGTGTAATCATACCTCAAAATTTCGAATGCGGAATTATGTTAAATGCCGCTCTATCAGGAGACACGTCGCTTTATCCAGCGGCGCTTATTTTAGGCTTTAGCGTTCTTACCTGTCCTTACTGGACGGTCCCTCCCCTCATCACGCAACTGTCCAACAGTTTTGATCCGACTGGCACCCTTTCCTACCAGCCGTTTGAACTATGCATTAGCGACACGGTCCAAAAGTATTAACAGCGCGCACAAGAGAGGAGCGTATATTCACGCATTCATCCACTATATACGTCAGACGTGATCCATGCTCGACTA
>KI546984.1:2782-150102 GCA_000497225.1 Amanita jacksonii TRTC168611
GTTGTTAATTTCCGAGGATGTGCGTGCCCACAAATTCCTGCTATGAAGTATTTCTATCCCTTACAGGTGCAGGAGTACCGGCCACGAGTACGCAATTATATTCTGCTGGCTACACTGATGATCTTCGCCAAGCATTGATATACATTTCCCATCTATATTCGAAGGCACCCCTTCTGGGCATTGGCTTCTCTCTTGGAGCTAATGTGATGACAAAGTATATCGCTGAGGAAGGCGAAAAGAGCAGACTTTCGTCATGCTGTGCCGTTGCATGTGTGAGTAGCTTTCTCTCCATGAGTAATGTCATTTATAGGGTTTCGCAGCCATGGGATCTGTTGCAAAACAGTCGATCGTGAGCGATAATTTCAGCGCCATCTATTTGTCCGCTAATTGCTTGTCAGTCTTCCACGCTCCTTTCTAGGGAGGCATGTCTACTCACGCGGGATGGCAAACAACTTAGTAAACCTCGTCAAGAAAAACTTCAAAAGCTTGACAGCCGATCCTGACCATCGTGTAGCTAAAGCTGCAGAGACTGTCGTGAACCTTAAGGGTTTGTCTTTGAAACAGTTTGATGCAATCTTCACTTGTCAGGCCGGTGGTCCTTCTCCCCCATTCCCATTTGCAACAGCGGATGACTACTATCGATGGGCATCAAGCCATTATATCATCAACGACATCAAAATACCCTTTCTGGCTATAAACGCTGACGATGACCCAATTGTTCAACACGTTCCTCTCGAGAATATTCAAAGTGGCAATGTTGTAATAGCGCTTACTAGAGGTGGCGGCCACCTAGGGTGGTTCCAGTCGAAATCTGGGCTATCAGTGGAAAGGTGGACAACGAAACCGGTTTTGGAATGGCTGCATTTGATGGGTGACTATGTCATGCAGGAACCAACACGCGGAAATACCATAGCAGAAGACTCAAACGGATTTTTGAAAGAAGAGGGAAGTTCTGGCTTGGGCTGCAAAGAGCTGGAGGGTGGGGGATTGGTTGATTGGACCACTGGAGAAGCAGGGATATTGCAGGGCCTTTAGAAGCCCTGCTACTTAGCTTACAGGATTGTAACACTAATCTTGCACGTATTACTAGAATAGATGCGATTGTCGACTCGCCTTGACGCAAGCCTCTTGGTCACAATATTTGATATCAGCAGACATAGTACGCGGACAAGGACTTATCTCCTTGCTAAGGTGCGCCATTTTTCTTTTATTCACGGCCGTCCACCTATAGAGGAGAAACATTACATTGGTTGCATGCAGCGGTCTGCGCAAGCGAGGGGCAAAATTTCATGTGAGTGGTCCGGAATAAGACTGGCGTGAGGTCGCGATCTGTAGAACCGTAAGGCATACAGCAAGGAGTATTGCGAACAACTCAGTAAGAATTCCCACCTCGAGAGAGGCTACTCACCAAGAGTCAAAGGATGACCTTACCACCAGTGCTGCAGAACGGTTCTTCGGTGCGCAAGGCGTAATCCCTACAGGATAAGGCTTGCTTGGGAGGTGGTTAGAAATGAATCTAGTGAAGCGAGTGAGCAGGGAGAGGGGGTCAATATATAGGCAGGCCTTGTAACGGAGCCCTTACCCTGACATTCCCCTGGATGATCGAATGATCTTCTGACAGAAAGGGGCAGAAACCTGGTTGGCTCGTGCTACACACACTCATACGTTTTCATGTACCTCTATTCACTATCACTGAATGTAACCAGCCCTTCCTCTTGTTCTTCCTGAGTTCTGCTTCTATCATACTGACTGACATCAACAGATACAGTGGCTTCTTCCATCAAGGATTCATCCTCCAAGTGTTTGTTGCGCTCAAACAGATGTCGTCCTGTGAACCAACGTGTAGCATCCAAGCAGGGAGCCGTGGCGATAGCTTACCACTTAGACGCAAAGCTAGCCTTTTGTACTCCTCCCGCTCCTTGAATGACATGTTTTTGAGCTTTTCCTCTTCCTCCCGTACTTTCCTTGCAGCCACCTCCTTGTCGAACTTTGCCTTCCATGCCTTGAATGATTCTACTGTCACAGGAGTTCCTCGTGTTCGTGCCTCCTCCTCCTGATTAATATAGTCAACCCTGGGATTGGTGACGTTCGTATGCAATAAAGTACCTCCAATAAGCGACGTTCTCGCTCCATCTCTTCCCTCTTCACATTTTCGGCTTTGGCCCGAAGGAGCTCAGAAAGTTTCTCTCGTAGAACCGTCACGAGAGTAAATGTCATAGCCATCCCAACATTTTCCTCGCCCTGAAAGATTAGATATACTTTGATATCTGAAAGGGCAAGCAATGGTCGTGTCCTACCGCCGTTTGGAGTTGGGATACAAGAAGGGCACACTCTCCGTCATCGATTGACCCCTGTTCCACTTTTAGCGACAGGGTGGGGAGGACATCTGGATAGCTGTCGGCGTAATGGACACACAAGATCACTTTCACTGTTCCATAGGTGAGGACATTAGAAAGATCGTAGAGCTGGTTTATGGACCACACATTCTTCAACGCCATCTGGAGGATCGTCTGGCTCGGCAGTTATTTCAATGGCCCTTTCAGATAACCCTTTCGTGCTCAGGCTTAGTTTGAGTAATTGCCATGATAGTTCCGCATCACAAACTTGTCAGCTCCGTTGGATATATAGACTCTAGGACCTGTTCTATTTAATTTAATGCAATGGACGTACGTGTTGTAAAATGAATATCACCTCTATCTCTTCGTGTATGATCTCAGCAGACATTGCAAAGGTGTGACTGTGACTCAATCGTCACATCGCTCAGTATGCTTTCCCTACCTGCACACCTGCTAAGGCGACCATCAATCCTGCGAAGCTTACCAAGCTTATCAACTCCCGGGTCATATGTGGGGATGGTTGAGTATGTTAACCGGGGGCGGTGTATGTCCATGCAAGTTCCTCGTCCGGGACGAAATGTCCTCGATCCTAACATTGAATGGCTGCGAATGTCAAAAGAAGCAGCTAAGTTGGAACAGGTCCCAGCGAACCCCTACTCTGGTGCGTCTGTATCTGTCCTTTTTTCGTTTTTATTAACACGGCAGCCCTGTGCAGGCCGCAGTGTCAGGGTCCTCAACGGAAACCTCGCTGATGCGTTCAGGAAATTGGACGGCGTCTTGGGCAGAAACAAGGTTCGAGCGCAGGTTCGGAAAGATGAAAGACACGAGCAGAAGGGTGCAAAACGCAGGCGATTGAGTAGCGAAAGGTGGAGGAAGAGGTTTGCCCACGAGGTGAGCGGAGTCCTTAGTTGTGGTTGCTATCTTACTAAACTGTCGAAGATACGCCTCAAGGTACAACTTGTCCAGAAAATCCGGAGGCGTGGAGCATAGCTTCATCACTTCTGTTAGTCAACGGTAATAGAGGACTTGTGAGAATTGATCAAATACACGGTCCGCTATTCGAAGCAAGACCAACTATCTGTTATGTATTTTCGGCTGTTGTCCACGCCTTGGCAGTACGCATGTATGTATGAACGTATCTGTACCAAAGCAGATCCGGTTTTCTACTGCATAGGTGTCTTCTGTCCCTTTGATCCAGGGATCGAGGAAAGAGAAAGGATATGACAACCTCATGCCGATCGCTCCGGAATTACGGGGAAACGTTGAGCTGCTCAATAGGGGTCATCATATGGGGTCAGAATATTCGAATTGAATACCAGGTCTGTTACCCAGGTTCAGACGCAGAAATTCCCGCTCCTGCTACGGAGATAGTTGACAGGCTCAACCACTTCCTAATTTTATAGACGTTTGAGCACAGGAAGCGGTCCAGGAGTATACAGTATTACCGGAACGGACCAGCGGTTCGATGAAGCAGAAGATCGAGGTGGCGCCACCAAGATGGGGTCCATTGAAGAGCAGGAATATAACCGGTATGAACCACGCCGTTAGCAGCACCGGTATATAAGGGCGCCATCCAGCTAAAGTGCTACCCAGTCGTGTTCCATTGCTCACTCGCGATGTGTCATAACGTTTGCTCCCTATGATCGCTGCCTCTTCCTGTATAACGTTTCATTCTTCCAGATAATAGACGGCCGTTACTACACTGAATGTGGCCACTTCTTTGCCATGGACACTAGACAGTATGACTGCCTAAGGTCAAATTGCCTCTTCAGTAGAGAGCATGTGCACCCCATTGGTATGTTCTCATGTTGTGGATGCGCCTGCGGTCTTGTAACCGCGATTTAGGATGTCGTTCGTCACAGTGCACCCGCCTTATGGCATTGCCTGTCAGAAATCCGATTCGTATCAGCCCCACGGTGTGTTCGGATTGTGCAGCAAGAAGACGTGCGGGTGGTCAGATTGATGTGAGCAATTGGCAGGCACATGTGCTTTCATAATTATGCGATCTCAAATGTAAAATGTACTGTTATCGTCATCCCGTCATCCTTGTTTGTAAACAAAGCCAAGTTCCCACCTCCCTTGACGACCTTGAATTCTTTGTACTTGCGCCATGGCAGCCACTTTCTGCCCGTTCGGAAAGTATTGTTCTCGAAATCGTGTAAAAAGGTTCATATGGTTTACAAATCCGCCTTATGCCAACTGACTCTCAACCCCAAGCAATGGCGGCCCGTGGAACCGACAACCTTCGAAGCTATCTGCGTGAAGCCGTACTCCCAGAAATGATCTGCCATCCAAAGGCTCCCGCTCTCCCACCACAAGGCCATAAAAGTCATCTAAACCACTTAAAGGTTCGGCCAGAGCAAGGACGCAGATTGGAATGTATCCGTCCTATCGATAGTAAGACTATGGACAAGAATGTGACAGACTGCGCGTATCTCCGTTGACCGTACGAACACGTTAAGCTAATTTTCCATGACAGGGATCGACACCTATATACCTGACACATCACTCGGCTGTGACGACATGGACACGAGTACCGGAGAGAGCCTGACTATACCGTGTCCACCCGTGTTTGGTATACCCCCACACATGGAGAGAAGACCAACCGATATTTTTAGGTACTGTGACCCAGACTAGCGGCTATCTCTTCGTCTATCTGAATTGCGCCAAGAATGATTCCGTGGTTGGACAACTTACCTTTGATGACCGTTCAACGAACATTGCACCTCATACACCCGGCATCCCGTCTGTGGAGCTTTTCGTTGCAAGACATCACCAACAGGGATTGCAACATTTTCCAATATTTTGCATGGACCCTTCACTCAGATTTTCGCGCTTTGGAGGAAGCAGATGAAGAAACTAAAAGAAGAATAGGAAGGCTCTCCATCGTCTTGGCATTTCAGCCGCCTTGGATTCTCTCGTATCGGGACTTGAAAGAATTTGCCGAGTGCCGATCGGTGTGTAACACCTCGCTTAAACGGAGATGAGGTTGCACGGCGTAATGATACACCACGTTCTTCACAGTTTCCTCCTTATTTGCTACCTGGAAACGCGTTTCCTACCTCGCTTGAAAGTAAAGATAGACTTTGGGCCAAAGTAGGTTTCTACACTTTATGGACCATGCCCTTGAGTCTCTTACCGGATCAGTTGTGGGACGTTTGTGCTGAAAGGCGAACGCCTTGGTTCATCTTAACATCCTATAATTACTGGGTCTTCGGGGCATTTTCCAGGGGTAAGTGGTATAACAAAAGGGTTAAGGCGCTTATTATTAGCGCCACACCATTGTTTAGGTTGGACGACAGCCTTTGTTTCACGGGTCTACGAATACGACTACTATAGCCCAACTATTGTAGAATGCCTAACATACTGGGCTGCATCAGCGCTGCGAATTCGCGGGACGTGGCGAATACCAGAGGTGATTGCGTTCTATGAATCGACGCGACGCAAATATAACACCATCTTAAGGTCACGGAGCCTTTTGAAGACATCATTCGCCCTGTATACGTACCGGAGCCTTTCAGCGATGAAATGTCAGATCCTGAACCCTCAGAGTCTAACTGGACCGGTAAAAATTCGGGTACGTAGCCAGACCTGCGGAAAACTACAAGTTGATGACTTTTATGGTACAAATCATAGATATTGCATCATCTGTTGGGGTATACAAATCGTTCTCTGATATCGTGTCAGACAACTTTTCACAGACGGGTCTTCCCGTGCCTCCGTATCGACGACCGAAACAATTCCGCGATGTCAAAGATTGGATGCGCACAATCAAGGATGACACATTGGACAACATTCCAGAGGAGAAGGAATGGCCGCAAAGACCTGAACCAGTATCCAAGTATGACGTGACTGGGGCTAACGACCAAGGGGTGTGGCTAGTATAATGATATCTGTCTCTTATCGTGACATGGCATGCTATATTGTCTTACCTAGCTCAAATCCAGTCGCCTTACATCACCGTTTGCCCCCATTGGCTTTCCGTGTGCAGGGCTTTTCAAAGGAGTCAGCCCCCCGTAAGATGAATTAGGAGTTCTTTCTTGAACATTCCCTGCCGACGGGATCTCTGGGGCTACTTTAGTTGTAAGAAACCGCGAGACGTGGGCGAACAGACGAGGACGGCTCAAAGATGTAGCTGGAGGTTGTACCTATCAAACGATTAGATTTGACAAGTAGGAAAGAAAGCATTACAAACAGCCGCGATAGCAGAGAGGTAAGGGAAAGTAGCTTGAACGTCTTGAGAAGAGTAGAACTCGAGTAGTATGCTCAATGCTTCTACATTTCTTTGCGTTAAGAAAATGCAAGTCACATGAGTAGAGGGGTCTTACCTGATACGGAAAGTAGTTCCACCTCGTTCAGGGAGAAGTATTCGATTGCATATCTGCTCGCATCTGGAGATGGTGGCTTATGTGATGGTGGCGTAGGCAATGATGAGGAAGGTGAGGCAGCCGATATCCTCGCATCAAGGGAAGGTGAGTTGGGACCATCATGTATGCGTTGCGCTAGAACATAACATGCGGTTGCCGTGACCTTGGAAGGATACAAGACACACAGTGGTGTTCTGTAACTATTGACGGATTGTTAGAAGAAGAAAAGTATTATAATGAGACAAACACGAACGAATCATGGGCGATGCTCCAGGCGTAATCTTGTAGTAAGGCGTCACTAGCGTGAGAGTCGAAGAGATCCACCAAATCTGCGTGGGGACTGTTGACAACGAAATCAAAGCAAAGGGCCTCCAATAGAAACTCTTCGGTTAGCAGGATCGTGGCTTGTAGTTGCTCCACTTCCTGTGCCAGATTGGTAAGTTGAACTGATTGCGGGGCTTCTCTACGAACCTTACTGTCATTGGGCATTGAGTTCGGATCGATTCCAGTGGTTTTGGCATGAGATATCTTCGCTACATCGCGTAGCTTACGGCCGCACTCTTCGGTCTTTGTTGCCAGGAAGATACACGACGCTGCAACGTCCTGAAGGAAAGACATTAGCAAAGCCATCAAGTGTCGAGGTCAAACTGACTTGTCTGTGGAAATCCTCCATAGAACAGCGCATATAGAACCTATGGAACCAAGTTGCGGCAGTGAACATAGCAGATGTTGGCCTGGGGAGAATCAAGTCAGAAACCTCCAGCCCTAAGAATCATTCGTGTATCGTACAATCCAAGAGAAGACCCAAGCCTAAAAAGGAATTCCACCCCTCTGGAGCGATCATAGAGCTCCTTGTCTATCGGACAAGTGGATGGCGTAGCGTAAAGAGCGGAGAGTGGGAACAACCATTGTGAGTTCATATGATGGACGAGTTGCACAAGCCGCGGCTTACCTCTCTCGGCAGATCCATTATGTAAGATGCCCAGCGGTTACTAGACTATTTGCACTTTGTGAACCTTTCGCTCAACGTCGACAAAAGGTAATTCAGTGTCTTTTCTCACACAAGCCTCGCTTGCACGTCATACTGCAGGCATCAGCGTTTTCCCCTTGCAGCACTGGCCATGCAGGCACCTTTCCTTATCTTTTATGCTGTGGAATTATCCACAGAAAACCCCCACATGGTGACGCGCCCACAAGCGTTCCTGTTGCACAACTCTTATCATGTATTGCGTGTGTTGCTGATTTCATAGAATCTTCCTCTGCGAAGAGATGCTGCCCACAGCACATCAGTCATAAAATGCAGTGAGGCCGACCAAGCCACATATCCTGGCCTTCATTCAATTGCAATGACAATCGTGGCAGATTTTTTGGTTGCTGTTATCCACACTGCAGCTCACGATTTATAGTTTCAATAAGACGCCTATATATTCGCTTAGCTGTCTACGTCACCATCGAGATGCGAATCACATTGATAAGTATTATAACACCATCAGGTCAGGACCTCATCTATGTCATTCCTCGCATCATTTCGGACTTCCAGCCCGTCGCGGATGGGATCATTCCCGCAACAATAGATCTCGTTCGCACTGTGGGCAAAGGCAGTCTTTTGTATAATCTGCCATAAGTGATATCAGTGAGCTTCTGGGCCAAACGAGAGGCTGTACTGACGGTATTGCACTGGGAACTGGTGGCTAAGCGCAGCGTGTTTAACGAACAAGACTTGTTGGCTATGTGGGTGACTTAACTATTGCCAGCACGTCGTAGGGCAGTCCGGTCCGCAATCTTCGGGATGTTTGGTGCTAAATTTGCAGAATCTATCATCGCACCGGAGCTCCTGATCAGGCTTTTGTTGCTGTGAGCTTGCTTCCGCATCTGGCCAGTTAGGCTCACCCGTCTATAGCTATGAGTACAAGTCGTATAATTCTCTTGTACCCTTGTCGCCGTTGTCGTCAACTCCCTGGTAATTGGTCAAGCGTGGCGGTACTTACTGGAGGAGTTTGCACATGGCTGGCGCGAAACGAAATAGGCAGAAGGAAGAGGAACCTGGTTCCAGGGAATTCTCAATTCCATGCTTTATATGCCTGGGTATGGTTTGTCCTTGAGAAGTCCCGGGATATCAGCAAAGAAAATGGCGGATGGCTGATGAATTCGAGATCAGAATCGGACCGTACCAATGCTGCACCCCATCAAGTGAACAAGCAGCTGCCGGTGACGGAACGTTCGACAAAGCTTTGTCTTTTCCATCGGGAAGCCATACGCTAGGCAGGAGGTTAACCCTCGATACCAGCTGAAGGCAGAAATATACTTCCACCTGACAGGGAGGGAGTTAATGTGCGTAAGCTAAAAACGCGTGTGGCTTGCTGTCTCGTGCCGCGCGTAATGCAATAGTATCCTACGCCCTGAAGATTCAGTAGGTTGGGATAATGCTAGTGTTTATAACCTAAAATTCGTGGCCCGTTAATTGAGATTACTATCAACCAAATTCTCAGTCGTTTTCCCAAAGGGCCGAATGGACTATCCGGTATTCGGCCCTCTGCAACAACTAATTTTTAACTCCCAAAAATGTGCTGCATGCTGTCTCGCAGGGACCGTGCCAAATGCGTTTTTTTTGTGTCATATGGTTCAAATTATTAGGTCAAGCCCGAAGTAATGCTGATCGCAAACAGGGATCGGCTATCGTGATAATCCATCTTTAAACTGGGCACAGTAGCACGTAATACCAGCCCAAAAAGGGCTACCTCCATCAACCAGCGAACATCCCAACAAGATATTGACTGACGCCTTCCGGTGTGAGGCTGCCCACATCCGAGAAAACCAGTGATATCAGATCAGGACTAGGGAACAACGTCATGACGATCAACGGGGGCAGTTTAGTCTGTGGGAGCACGTACCGTGTATAGTCTACGTCAGGGTTATCCTTTGATATTTGTTCTTGGGTGATCTCTCCTGGACATAGGTTGGTTCCTTGGCTCTGCAATGATACAGGCAATGGCTCTTCCGACTTAGTCTGCATCAAGTCAGGTCCTGAAGTCTGCTTGGAGAGAAAGGTTGGCTGAGCAGGGCCAGGGATTGAAAATATATTGGAGTTATGACTTGGTAGATCGTATTGTGATAACGGGAACAATCGATGGAACTTGTAGCTGGGTTTCCGAGTTCCGTTAGAAGCAAAACGAAGAGCACATGACTTCATTCCTTGCCCTTACCTTTCCGCCAAAGCGTAAAATGGTTTGTTTGCAGCTCGCGCGATGATTGCAATCTGATTGCTCCCAACTGCATTAATGAGTCCACCGCTTTCCACGACGGCTTCTGATCCGACAAGGACGAAATCCACCTTGTCCATGACGTATGCTACCGCTGAGTCCAAAACTACTGTAGCTGGGACTCCTGCCGCGCGTAGGGCCTGGGTAGTTTTTATGCTATCATGGATCATTCATTAGCTAGTTCACACAGAGGAAGCACCTGGATAACTTGCCCTAATCCACGTGGACGTGCTTCAGTTACGAACACTGATCAACGTGGGGCGTTAGATGCATAATGACATGAAGCAGGTTAAGCGAGCGCACCTGAAATACGTTTTCTTTTGTGTGCCAGGAGGAGCGTTTGCATAACCACTCTGGAATAGGAATGCGTAAGGATCTGGAAAGACGTAATTCACCTTAATAAGCCGCATATAGATTGATTGATACTAACGACCGAACTGTCTTTGATGAAGCCGAGAGCAAGCTCTGCTATCTTTCTTCGGTAATTCAGAGCCTCTGCGGCGTATTGTCGACCCTGATGTATAAGTTCCTTCTTTAGGTCCATGAAGCTCTCGTATTTGGTTCAGGTCTTTCCTGTTTCACCTGACTCGTGAACAACTCACGGCGGATTCATGGGGAAACAGGGTCACAAAAGCGATGAATAATTCACATCCGGCATTCAGACTGATCGGATTGGTAGTTCTGCTTCTTAGGATTTCAGCACCTTCATTAAGGGCTTTGACAAGCTCAAACATGGTATCCGCTGGACGTAGGGGGGGAGGATAAGCAAGGGTTCGAGGTTCGTAATGGGAGGCTTACCATTTGAATGTTCAATTAAATCTGTCAAGGCAAGAATGGCAGCCAGGGGCGTGGAGATCTTGTGGGGGCATCGATTCTGAGGATGTTCGCAGAGATTGACAAGACTCACGTCTTCGTTTGCCAGATGATGCTTATAAGATTCGTAAACACTCAATGCCTCGACCATCGTCTAGATTGCGCGGACAATTCGGATCACTTTATCAATGTGGAACAAGAGCCAGGGCCGGTCTAACTAACATATTCAAACAAAGCTATTTACTGTATGAAAGGCCAGAAGCGTCTGGAAAAATTGCGGTGATAGGGTTGAGTGTGAGTTTAAAGAGCCTACGTTCTATAATTAATCAGAGATGACGTTGTGTTGCTAGAGAAACGAGTGGGAAGGGGAGATAACGACTGCAACCTTATACCAGAACAGAGGCCAGTATTCGGGTTGCGCCTCCACCACGGAGCGGCCCTGGCGACCGGAAAGGAGCGATCCGCAATACGGAGGGCCGGAAGACGTCGGGGACTATTGCACGTGTATCGGTGCCCGACGCTCAAAATGCTAAGTTCAGCCCTTCTGCTTCATTTAATTCCCTTTCCCGCCGCCGCCCCTTCTACCTTCATCCCTCGTAATGCCCTTTGTTGTCCTCCTTGTCCCCTCTTTCTGCTATTTCTTCACTCATTCCCACTGATAGCCTTCGTCTCATTCATAACCATCCCAGTAGTTCTAGGTCCGATCTTTATAATTTTTTTTCCACCAAACCCTGGTTCCTATTACCCTGGTATAAAGCCTGCGCCTTTTTACCGGCTTTTCCCCCTAGGCCCTTGCACGCTCCCGACTCTTGAACCATGCAATCGTCCCAAGTAAAGCCGAGTGCTCAGGTGGTCTTTTCCAGTGACGTGAAGAATATGGACGAGTGGGCCAGGCGCACTCATATTCCATTAACCACTGCCGAGGCTCTTGGGGCCAGCTATGCCCGCGCGCACCGCTGGCTACAAGTATTGCGACTGCAGCTTATTCGGGACCATAAATGGTCCGACGCGCCCGCCTCCGATGCAAGACTCCTCCTTTCACTCGAAACCTCCTCCATATGGCGTTCCACCGTCGGTCTTCCCGCTGGACCTCGTCTGAAGCTAGAGTTACCAATGCACGCCAGCTCCTTTTTTTCCCCGGAACGGAGAATTCAGTGGCAGATGGTTTTTCACAGCGATATTTTCGAATCGGTCCGAAAACTGTGCCCTCCCGTCAATGACATTCTTAATCTCCTCCAATGCCTACTGACGGGCGTCGTAACCGTGGTTTTTGAGGAGGACCTTCCGCAGGGGATATATAAAACCACCCGCGGTTTACCCCCAGTATCATGGGTCAACACAAACGAATCTTCCCTTATCGAAGTATTTGGACCTTCCCACTTCAGGGCATTACGAAAGGCTTGCAACGATACAAAAGCAGCATTCAAGCTAGAAGTCCTTCCGCGTTTACCCTAAAATGCGGCGTTCCGCTTTTAACCGGTTCGTGTTATCCATGCTAAGAGCATGAGGTTTTGACGCTTATTCCTAGCTAGCCAAACACGCATATTACCCCCCTGCATTACCACCTCAAAAAAGAAAAAAAAAATGCATTCTGCATAAGGTTCAACGTCAGCTTCATGGATGTTTCCGGCGCTTTTTAGCTTGCCATTATCCATTCCATGCCATGCCACCCGGACACCTTGTTTCATTTAACTTTTTATTTTATTTTTTATAGCTTACAACCCACATATGTGTTTGTCACCCGAGGTTTTCTTTTTGCTTTCATAGATGCGGCTCGAATCTAGTTATATGAATGGCGTGCAGTAATAATTTACCATACAGTAATATTGATCTATGTTTAGCCTTGCACTCCCACGTTTGGCCAGTAAGCGGTGTGCAGAGCCTCTTCATCGAATCAGCATGTCTTCCGCGGTTCTTTGCCAGAGTAAATCCTGTCCCAACGGAAATCCGCCATCACGGCTTGAATGCCCCACTTGCAGCAAGTTGAGCGATCATTCCTGTGCTCACATCCTCAAAGCTAAATGAGTATTGTTAGGGTCGGGATCAAAGGCTCCTTCTTTTGCGGACAAGAGTGTTTCAAGACCGATTGTAAGCCTATCTTTATATTCCATTCCCTTGGCTCTGTGTTGATGCCCGTCTTTAGGGGTATGAACTTTCCAACCGACGTGGGTTCGTACCTAAATAGGAAATGTAGAAAACACATAAGATAATCCACGAACTTGCTAAGAATGGTGGAAATTTAACCTTTGGTGGTATAGAGGTTTATCCCAAACACTTTTAAAGAGGTGCTGAGCCGCCATCTGACTAGATGCATCGTACAACCCCTTCCCAAACTACTCATTCAGGGGTACTATGCGGCCACTGTATCCTTTGTCAAAGACTAGAGTGGTTCCCGAACATATACCTCGACCAGATTATGCTGAAAGCGGCAAGTCTTTCCTTTCCGTGGCGTGTGCAGAGCTCTGATCACGACCATGCCTATTTAGGGATACCCTTATCCGAAAGCCGGCGGGCTGGCCAGCCGCCTCGCCTTCTTAGTAAAGAGGAGCAAGAAAAGGTGAAGACGGTCTGTCAGGTCCGTACTACTACTCCGAGCGTTTTGCCAATGTGTCTCAATTTCTTATTCGTAGCTCGCTCGGGAGGTCTTAGACATCGCCGCGTCTCACATACGTCCTGGGATAACAACAGATGAGATAGACGAAATAGTCCACAACGAAACGATCAAAAGAAATGCCTATCCTTCGCCTCTAAACTACCGTCACTTTCCGAAATCGGTTTGCACGTGAGTTGGTTTCAGCATGATGCCACGATGAATGGCGACGATATTTTATGCTCCTAGATCCGTCAACGAGGTGATCTGTCATGGTATTCCGGACCGGCGCAAACTAAAAGAAGGTGATATCATCAATATCGGTAAATATCCTCAGTCGATGCAGAAAAAATAGCTTATTAGCTTCCAGACGTTACTCTGTATTATGGCGGTGAGCGAACCATTTATCTAAGAAATGTCCTTAATGCCATCTCCAAAAGGATTTCATGGTGACGTCAATGCGACTTACCCTGTCGGAAAAATAGATGAGGAATCTGACAAACTCCTTCGGGTCGCACGGCAATGCCTAGATGAGGCTATCAAGGTTTGCAAGCCTGGTGCTTTATTCCGTGATATCGGCAAGGCAATGTAAGTAGATCAATTCGTTAAATCGGCGGTCTTAACCGCGGATGCCACATATACAAGTGAGCCGCTCGCATTGTCGAATGGATGTTCCACAGTGAGAACTTATACTGGCCATGGCATCAATGATCTTTTTCATTGTGCTCCGACTATCCCCCACTATGCGAAAAACAAGGCAGCTGGCACGATGAAGCCTGGGATGGTAAGGGTGTTACCCGTTCAGTCAATAGTGGCGAACTGACCCGGCCGCAGGTTTTCACAATCGAACCTGTATGTTCGGTTTTCCGTCGTTTTCATCCATATTACCCATCTTCTCATCCAGATGATCAATCTGGGTTCAAATTGGGGTGACATCCATTGGCCAGATAATTGGACTGCTACAACGGTTGATGGGCGTAGGAGTGCCCAGTTTGAAGAAACCTTGTTGTACGTTTTGTTTTAATAGAATATCGTTTTGAATTAATACTTACTGTGGGCTTAGAATCACAGAAGCAGGGGTACAAGTATTAACAGCGAAGAGCCAATAGCACATTACAGACACGTGGGTACAATAAATGCCATACGCTATCAGCCGGTTAGACACCACACGATGTGTCTGGATCGTCACAATCACAGCATGATTCCATTGTCCGGAAGCTTTCAGGCATACATTAACTTTTGGTTTTGGGCTCTTCATTGAGGTCGTGTGTTGCATGAGCGAAATTCTCTTCGCGATCGACCGCGGCAATACGAGAAACGGACACAGAACCAGAAAGGCTCTCTTTGCGTGCTCTGTGTCCGGTGCGATGGCGGATACCTTGGTCATTTTGAGGAATCGGTGGTGACTTTGCATCGATTCGAGTATACTGCGCTGCAGGGTAGTGTGACGAAAGGGGGGACATGCGCAGTCTCTGGAGGTCCGCGTACGAACTTTGACGACTTCGCGACTTCTGAGTGGCCACGTCTTCGTTAGAGGGTATTGCGCCAATTACGTTGTCGTAATCTCCCGTGTCCTCGTCATCGCTAAAGTCTGGCGTTCCGACTCGGCTACTGTCGTCAGCTGATGAACCGCCCCAGGCACTGGTGCCGCGCTTGGAGCTTCGGCTCCATCCGAAAAGCCGTTCATCAATCCACGTCATCGGATGAGTCAACCCAAGGCCTTGCGTGTTGGTCTGTTTGGATACAGTAGCCGAGGGTACCAAGATACGAGACTAAGGGTTTCTTTGTCAGCCTAGTTTGAAATGTACAGGAATTCCAGCACCTCGTCAAAATCGGCGTATATGCGCGGTCCAAAATCATTGATTAGTTGTGCCACCTCATTAGCAAGGTGTTCTCTCATCGACTTTAATTTATCTAGTGAGCGTTGCTGCCCGGGAATGAGTGCCACCACTAGTGGCGGAAGAGATCTTACAGCAGTCAGAGTGGAGAACGTCCTTAATAAAGTGAGCTTACTTGAGAACATCCATCCCGGCTTCACCAAATTTCAAAGCGGCATAGTTCATTATCGGAAGCGCGATAAGAACCAGAACCGGTGTCCAAAATCTCCACTTGAGGGAGGCGTTGGCCCGAATGGCTACCAAAGTTGCCAAGAACGCATAGAGGGAATACAGGACGGGCGTTACCCCCAGCGCGATAAGAATCTTCCAGGTGGCAAGTACATCTCGCCCAGCGATCTTTACCCTGGACGCTGCGAGCGCTTCTGTTGTGCCCAAGTTATTAGGTGAACATGAAGTAGATGGAAAAGGCTCACCTTTTGCCTTTTTCTTGGATATGATGGAGGCCAGGGCGAACATTGGACCATTGAGAATCGTACCGGGGAGCGCTAAAATTGTCCAAAGTACTAAAAGTCCCAGTCTGTAGCCAAGTAGACTCAGAGTCTTCCAACTCGCTTTTTTCGCTTTTGGGACCTAGTCGTTGTGAACTAAACAGAAGTTGCGCAAGTCAGGTACCAGCTTACCTGGTGGTCCCTTAACCCGAGGTCTTGAACAAGCCGATTGTACTTGAGCACGTCCTCTCTTAGCTTCTGCACGCGTGGTTCGTCTCTGAAGTGCGTATATCCCTCTAGTAGACGTCTGTTCAAGTCCACAACTTGGCCCAGCGTCAGATGTTGCCCTGGGCTATTATATAAACGCCTGACTGCTTGGATTAACTGAGTCCAATAGTCTCAATAGCCATAGCAGGAAAAGTGCTTCGATAGCTTACCATTAAAGTATCATAGTCAGGAGCTCGGACCGTCACTGTCTTGAGGCTGTCGTATATCAGCTCGAGGAACTTCGACACAGCTTCTCTCTTCTGTGCACCGCCCTTGTTGAACATCTCGACAAACTCACTCGGGACACTCAAAGCACTCCCGAACTCGATGACGGCACGAGAACGAAATTTGTGAGCGTGGAAGTACCATAAACCTACGGGAACGATTTTGACTTGCAAGTTGGGATTGTTAGCCATAGCACCTAAAGCCATAATAGACACCCCGGCTTTCAGGGGTAATAAATCAGTCCTGTCATGGCTACCGCCTGCGAACGTTGAGCAGATATTAGGGCAAGATGTAAACCACGAACCTTCAGGAAATATGCCAATAGCGCCCCCTTTCCTGAGACAATCATACACATGGCGATACATCTCTGACTGGTCGATATACGGTAGCCTTTTGAATCCAAATCCAAAGTTTCCTTCCTTCTTCATTTCCACTAACTTTTCCCTAATGCGAGAGGTCCCTTTTCCACTTTCTCCACCAAACTCGCGCTTAATCCTAAGCTCAGTGTCAGAAAGGACCTCGCTGACCTCCGCTATGAATGAGTTAATCGACTTTGGGAGCGCGATTTGCATTCTAGGGGTAAATTCGGAAAGAAAAGCAGTTCCCTCTCCAAGTACGAGACAAGGGTCTTCGTCAGAGATGCTGACCTGGCCCGTGCCTGACAAGGCTGAGTCGGCTGCACGAGCCACAGGAACTAGGCGGGGGGAAGTTATATCATTAACTGCCTTGTGTGCAACAGAGCCAACACCTACTGCTATCCATGACCCTTGCAAGGAAGCCTATCCATCTCCTTTTCATACTGTGGGCGGCGGTCAAAAACTGAATATTTCGGTGAGTTTCCCGAAGCACTTGTAAGCTCAAGACAATGGGATCCAGGAACTGAACGTAATGCCATCATTGGGGACTCCAGGAGCAGAAGTGGTTCCATACCTGATTGCTGTGGGGAGCAGCAACGAATATTACAGGGCCTTCACGAGGAATATTAAATGTGCCTCTTGGACGAACTTCTCGGAAGAACAACTGGGTAACACCTTGCATAAACATCATCGCCGCATTGTATATGACGGGTGGTCTGGGAACGCAAACATTGGGATCCATGTTCGGTGAGCGCGACGGGCAAGACGTTAGAGTCTATTATTGACTACGACCCCAAAGCCCCAGGATGATGAATGCGCTTAATGAGGTAACGAGAACCAAATGGGAACAAACAAACATGATGGATGCGTCTACATATAAAACCAGCAAGGGATGCGAAGTATACAGATACTTGTCAGATGAGATTCCAAAGAGCAAAGGTGCAAAAAGAAATAAGCTAAGAGTTATTCGAATGGTGTCCGTGTTTCCTCATGGTCACTACTCGCGCTTGATCGAGTATACAACTCGCGCAATCTAGACAGCCTCTCTTGCCGATCCATGCCATCGATTTTATCATCCTTTGGATAGTCGATAGGGGTTGCCTCCTTGTTAGACTCCAATTCTACCTGCAAGTCACCAAGTCGAACGTTAAAATGGAGGGTGAACTAACTCGATAGGGTATGTGCCACAGCTGCATCTCTTTCCTGGTCTTCAGCAGCTCGACTTGCCAATGCACGGTTTATATATTTTCGAAAAGCAGCCCCAGTGGACTCGAGCATTTTCTCGACGCGCTGTCGCTTGTGGGGATAGGCCTTCAGGAATTGGTGCAATTCAGTTATGCCCTCCTTATGTAGTGCCCCTGTTGTTTCGCTAGAAATGTGCCCAATGATCGTCAACAGTTGGGCATCCGGATCTGGTTCTTCAACAGGCGTCGGAAATAGTATGTGTCCATTGTTCGACGCCGAACTTGAACTGGTATACGGTGGGGAATGCCGATGACTAGCGGTAGCATTGGAACCCGTCTCTTGCGGTGACAATGGTCGACTCGACGATGGAGATGGCGCCCGCGTTACCTGATCTGAGGAGGACATCTCACTACGACGACTATCGGTATCAGTGCCAGCCTTTGCACCCGAATTCAATATCCGGTAAACGTATGGATATACAATTGTTGCGGACGGGTCGTCGAAAGACTCGGACAGAAGGTCATAGACATCATCGCCATTGTGCGCTAATACAAGACATCAGTTTCCATCCATGGCAGGCTCGATTATCCCTCACCGACGACATGTTGTATGATAACCTTGATGGTTCTCAGTGGCATATCTCCGCAGGGAACTTTATTAGTTGCCCGTGCCCGCCACTCGTTGGGCGGAACCGATTGTAGGAAATGTTCAATGGCGGGAAATAGCTCCACCGGGTCTAGACGTTGATTACTAAGGTCGTCGGGTATATTCCTTGCTAATTTCCAAACGCATTTGAGCACCAGTTCTGCTACCTTCGCCTCTTTCGAATCAGGTAAAGTGCCATTACTCGGGAAAGGCTTGACAATTTGTAACAATAGAGTAAAGAGCGCTCTGTCCCAGTAAGATTAGAGAAGGCGGCAATTTAGGGAGTAAAGCCGACCTGAAGATCGACATTCGCCGCCCCGTCGCAAACAAACGAAGGATTATCATATTGATAAACCTTGAGAGATCTTTGATCTTCTTGATGGAGCTGTCATCGGTTTCCAGTAGTCGCAAGGTCAGCTCCTCCAACAATGATGTGAGTATGTTGACCGTCAGTGACTCAGCCAAGATTGAGTGATCGCAAAAGTTATTGAGTGTCTGTATCAAATGCTTGGCCAAGCGAAAATTATTATCGAGGATTAGGTCTTCAGGATGCTCGAAAATGTGAGCCATCTGAAGCGTGATGGTCTCAATCAAGCCTTCTGTGTGTTCTGCAAGCTCAAGATATTGCGGCGAAGATGGTCCTGCTTCCGGGCCAATCATAAGGATCTTCTGGATCTTTTTCAATGCATCAACGCTCCGGGCAGGATCACTGCTAAGTATACTGGATATAGTAACCGTGATATCAGCTAATGCCTCGAGACGGGAAGGGTCATCTTCAACTGCATTCTCGACTTGAGGAGCATTCACATGGGCGTGGCTCTCGCGCACGGGCTCTTGAGTAGCTACTTCCGAAGTTGCACTTTGCTTTGTAAGCTGGGAGCCACCTCGGGGTCGCGCTAATTTCGAAGGTAATGTGGTAGGAGGCCGGGGAAGTCTTTTAGGTGAGAATGGGACGGTAGCTTCGGAGGCTACTAGGGGGATAGGGCGTGCAGGTGAATCAGGTCGTATGTCAGCAGACAGCCGGCTCGGAGATGGTGGTTGAGAGCGTGACACAGCATTGATAGAAGGGCTTGCAGAGCGAGGGAAACCGGCCACTCGAGGATTGATGACCGGAGAGTTGGGACGTGCACCATTGGCGGCCAAGCGAGCAACTCCAGGTGGTAATGCGGATGAGTCGGCCTTCGCATCTCGTTGACCAGGGTTTGGCACACGCCTCAATCTCTCCTCCAATTGAGTCTTCTCTTTAGCAGGCAACGGGCCGACCATTGGCCAAATTTTGTCACCAACCAGAACATAGCCTTCACTATGTTGGGTCGTCAGCTGAGCGACTCAGGAAATAAACCAGATGCCCAACCTGAGAGCACTCAAAGCCGACTTTCGGACCTGAGAGTCCTTGTCGGCGATCATACCAGCAATCAAGGGGAATGCTTTGACCGGATCACAAGCACTCGTTCCAGATTTCTTCAATATGGTTGCGAGTTCGTCGAGTGCACCCTGGCGAGTCTTGGCGATTTTCGATTTCAATCCATAATCAAGCAGCAACTGGAAAACTCGACTATAGGGGTAAACCATTGGAAGCAATTGGACGATTTGCGATATTCTAACTCTCATCTGCTCTCGAGCATCTCCGAGCTTTTGCATCGTCAGAATAGTATGGCGACGAATATGAGATATTTACTTTGTAGACTATTGTTGGTACAAAACACTGGGCTTCCGCGTCGCTTAGCTGGTAATTGGCGTGGCGCACAAAGGACAAGATCGTTTCCACAACATCCAAACACTTGGATATCAAGTTCGATTGCGGCTCATGAGCTTTGATTGAGACATATTTGAGCGGAAGATCCAAGACAGCGAGACACGTAGCTTCTTGCTGAGGACTGCCTTGGATCGCATCATTATAAAAGTTACAAATCATCGTCAGTCCAGCGATGTGATCGTTGATTGCGTTGTGGTCGTGGCTGAATAGTTGAGATATTAGGTCCTTTGAGCAGTGAGGTTCCATTTGGCTCTGCAGTAACTCGGCTAAATCTTTACGAGTCGGCCCAGATTCATTAACCCATTTCTGGGCGTCTTTATTTAGTCTTGCCTTCTTCGCCTCTTGGTTCATACCGTACAGCGGTGCAGCGTTTGTCGATTGTGACTGTTTCTGCCCAGGGGAAGCCTGGGACATTCCAACACTCGGCCGTTTGGGTGCACCAGCTGCCTTGATAGGTAATTTGGCGGCACTAGCATCTGTTGGTGTCTCTGCTCTAGACTCTGGGCGGCTGGTTCCCTGAGGGAGTTTGCGCCGTACGCCAACGGCCTTGGCAGTGGGTTTGACTACGAGAACGGTAGGGCTATCCGGAGGACTGTCGGGGGACAACGCTGCTAACTTGGGTGCTTCCTTCCCTCTGTGAACCCCGCCCTGAGGAACCGACGATCGAGCCGCCTGTATGAGGGGAACCGCTGTCGAGCGAGAGGCAGGTTTGAGAGAATTTGTTTGCTGCATCACATAGTCGAACCCAGCGCAGGTAATCAGTGTTGGTAACAAGGCTTGAGCACCCTTTCGCACATCTGTGTTGCGGTCATCGAGGCTCGTGACAATGGACGCGACCCATGAAGTAACGTCGAGGTTTGGAGATGCTTGATGTTCCTTAAACCAGGTAACAAGCCACTGCAGGAGTGTACCTTTTTGTACTGGATTGGAAGTCTCAAGGGCGCTGGCTATCCCAGAGGTCATCGCATCCAAGCCCTCGCATGCCGTGGCGATAGCTGTTAGTGTCTGCAACGCGGATGTGCGCACTGTAGCCTTCTGATCTGCTAGCACGGTTGACACAGGTAGCACGAACAACCGGGCATGTCTATCAAATGCTTTCCCCATTCCGATGGCTACCCGGGCGACAATGTCAAGAGCTAATGCCTGTACAATTTTGTTTGAATCTGTAACTCTAGCTTTTAAGACCTGGCCGATTTCTCCTGCGAGGTTAGCAGCATAGTTAAATGTCTGAATAAGCCACCAAAAGGCCAGCCCTCACCCATCGATGGCTTTAAACGCTTGTTACTGCCCTGATCAAGGAGTGCCTGCAGACTTTCAAGTGCTTCCTTTTTGGTCTTCCAAGCATCACTCTTCGCGTCGGAGAGGATACTGGTACCTTTGAATAGAGTATCAATCTCAACCCGAGGAAAGAGGTCATCTAGAGGGTCTGGTTCCCCGCCTTTCGCAGAAGGATTTGTAACCGTATTAGCTACATCTGCGGATGTACGGGTAGGCTCCGGTGCGGGATCATTCTCGACTTTATCGAACTCTGCCATGATAGTATTCAATAACTGGGGGTTGAGGTCTTGTACAAGATCCTTGATGCCTGAGCAGGAACGTCAGGGTAGGGACTAACGGTAACCAGGTAATCCTCACTGGATCCAGCGTACAACTTGACGGTGACAAGCGCCCTCGTCCCATTACTGCGAACTGTGGCATTGGAATTTTGCAACGCCAGCTTTAAAAAATCAATGAGGCCTCGAAGGGATAACCCGGCAATGCCGAACTCCATTAAGGCGCTGTTGACCCAGGTTAACGCATCAGCCAAGACTTTGGGCGCTTTTTGTTTTGATAATGGCTCGTATGCTAGATGAGGATGACCATGATGCTGAATCTTATGGTGGGACGAAAATACCTTGACCAAAAACGAGCTGTAATGATGTTTTCTCTGCAAAGATAACTAGTGCGTCTCCGGCTGGTTTTTTAAGTTTTGCATCTCCCAGCTTTTCCGTTAAATGAGTTACACATAGAGCTACGCACGAGCGGCCAAAGGATGGGCATCTCTCGGCAAGTAAACACAGAACCCCATATAGTTTTGAGGAAACCTGAAATGAATGGGTAAAATCCCTTCAAAATTTTGGAGATTTCCGATACCAACCTGAAAGTTTTTCTCCGCCCATCCCTTCTTCGCTAATGACCGAATTATGACTTCTGCATCCATGGTTTCTATCTGCCCCTCTATCCAAGCTGTCATTTCTTCTAGAGCGGCCAGCCTTGTCTTCCAATTTGAGTCTCCTAGGTCAGTCAAAATTTGGGGAGGAATAAGTCCAGATGCTATTGCCTCCGCATCTTCGGGCGTATGTTTATATTTAAATGTGTCCAGGCTACCTGGTGCTGCTGCGGTCCCCTTACCAGGTTTTGCGCCACTTGAAGATGCGGGTGGTTTAGAGGTAGATGCGGGCGGTGGCGCTTTCTTTGCTTGCTACCGAATGCCAAAAAAAATAAATTATTATGTTGGCTTCCACAATGATGGGCGCACTTACTGTTAGTCTAGGTGCGGGCTTTAGATTAGGTTTCTTGGGCTGGATGCTTGCACCATCAATATCGGCTGCCTTCTCTGCAGGGACGGATGGTAGGGCCGCTTGTGGTGCCTTCACTGGAGGCATTTTTTTCCCTACAGGAGCTGGTGGTGCACTTCGCTGTGGGGCTGAAGAGCCTGTTTTACATTTGACCGTAGCTTTCTCAAATGCTTCCTTAACTTTAGATCTTCTTACGTCCGCGATGCCTTCGAGAGTCGCATTCAGTGGTCTTTCACCGACCATTTTCATGAGGATCCCAAGGCATACAGCAGCTTCATTGCGTGCACCTTCATAGCCGTCCTCAAGGAGCGTTGCTAAGTTGTCCGCGAGCGGTTTGATTTGGGCGGGAAGGACGGGAGAGGTAGCAGAAGATAGGCATCTCCCCAAGAACTTCAACGTTCCCTCCTTAACTTGAGGGTTCTTATTTTTGAGGGATGGTTCAAGATCGGGTATGATGTCTGCTAACGAGACCTTGAGATGTGTCAAACAAAATTCACATCCGCGGTTGTATGGAGCGACTTACAGTCGAGAAAACAGCATCCAGAGCTGCGCCAATCGATTCAGTTACATTGGTTTTTCGCTCCTTCAGTCGCTCCAGCATGGGAGGGACGACAGCTTCCCGGAACCTAGAGAAGGAATTCATCATACCCTTAGCCAAATCCTCCATACATTTCGCGGCAACCATGACGCAATTGATATTAGCGTCTGACGCGATGCGTGTCGCCAAGGACTTTGCTAACTCCGCTAGTTCAGGTGCTTCCTTAATCCTAGGAGTTGAAGAAAGAAGGGCAGATAGTTCATCAAGTACTTCTTTACGCTCCTTCCATTTGGAAGATTTCAAGTCACCTTGAAGATTTTGTGGTAACTTTGGCACAATGTCGATTGGGTCAGCAAAGGCGCGAGGGTCAAGGGCGTCGCCGTCTAAGACAGAAACCATAGGCTTAAAATCATCCGAGTAGCGCTCCTACGAACCTGTTGGTCCCTCATCAACCGCTGCATTGGCTTCTTCATCTTGAGTGGCGTTCTCCATCTCTCGAGTCTGCGCCCTGGTAAGCCTCTCTGGCTTAACGCTTCCTTTGCCTCTTCCTTCTTTATCCATCGCTTCAAATGCTTCCTTAAGCTCCTTGATCTGCACAGGCTTCAGATCAGAAAGCCAAGGTTCGATCCCAGGGCCAATATATTGATATAGAACGTGAGTTAGGGAGACACCCTCGGCGCGGACAGTTTTATCGTTGTGCGAGAATACTTTTGGAAGAGCTTTGAGAACGGGAGGTGGTGAGACCACTTGGGCGCCGAAAACACTATGGTATTGCCGCATGATTAGCGTATGTAATGAATTGGTGGAGATTGGTAAATTGAACATTTGAAACGCGCGCAGAATGTGGGTGGGCTAATGATAGTTGGTGAACTCACCGAACAAGCTCTTTCAAAGCAGTGAGGCACCCCACCACGGCCTTGGGCTGCTTCGCACCCAATCCCGGAAGGATGTCATTCTACCGGAAATTGCTTTAGCTTGGGTTATTTAGGTTGGATTGGACGGACATACCACAACTCCGGCGGCAGCATTCTCAACTTCCACGTACTGGAGAGTGAGTTCAATCGCTTGTGCTTTAGTCCCAGCCCGCGATGAGCCAAAACATTTGTCTACGAGGGCGGGCATTACAGCTTCCCTAGTTCTGGCAGAAGTCTCTCCAGCATACTTGACCAAAGCCACAAGACACTCAACACCCTTTTCCTGAGCTACAGCATTGGCATCCGTGACGATTCTTTTGAGTAGATCGTTGTTATTGATGTAAGGTTTGAATGCGGGATCGGTGTCCGAGGCTGTATTTTGGAATAGCTTGATTAAAGACTCATACGCGCTAACACGAGCTTTCCAATTCTTATGCGAAAGCCGATCCTGAATGGGAATTGAGGTGAAATCTTCTTGGGGCGGGAGGTCGTCCATCTGCAAGTTGAGGCCGATAGAGTCCAGCGACTGCCACAGTTATTTGCCGCACGTGATCTACAACACGCGTTTAATCAAGTTAACGGCTCGCAAGCGCAGCGCCTACAGCAGCCACGAGATCCAATACTTGCTCAGCCTCCTCATCCACTGCAACCGTCTCTAATCTTCTCAGTTCCGCCTCAGTTTTCATATATCGCTCTGCAGCCTGATCCCTTTCCGTCGTTGCGCCAAGGTTATGATACAAGACCGACAGCATGTACTGCACATCCAGCAAAGAACGGTAGATTTGAAGGGTTTTGAAATCGCTTTCGGCAACGAGGAGGTATCGAACTGCTTCTTGAAGGCCGTGTTCTGTCGGCCAGTGAGAAAACGTTTTGTATCAATACATAAAGTCACTAAGCCCACCCGCTGGACCCTCTGCTGCAACGATGCAGCGGGCCAATATAAAAGATGCCACGGCTCGCTGCTCAAGTTCATCCCCATTGATCACCTATCGGAGCCTTGGACTGAGTTCTACACTGACTAGACTAGGACGGCTGACCTGTGGCATGATCTCGTCCAAGATCCGCCGACATCTTTTGGACATCCCAAATTCGAGGCTGATATCGGACAAAAGAACGATACCAATCCGATACGAGTCATAATGACAGAGAAACTCAGAGTGCCAGAGTGCCCGCAGTATATGCTCAATCGTGACAGATGCTTGATCATTTTGCTTGTGTAACAGTGATTTGCTGATTTCCACCTTGCAGAGCAGAGAATTCACTCACACGCATTTGCAAGACTTCGTAAAGGGAATCTCGGATCAAGGACATAGATGGTGACGTTGTATTGAAGAAATAC
Source organism: Amanita jacksonii TRTC168611 (assembly GCA_000497225.1). Lineage (NCBI taxonomy): Eukaryota > Fungi > Basidiomycota > Agaricomycetes > Agaricales > Amanitaceae > Amanita > Amanita jacksonii. The sequence continues at coordinate 28,258 of KI546984.1, forward strand.
TCCCGTGCATTAAAGGACCCAGGAGGCCGTTTTGGCAAGAGAAATTCTCGATAAAGGCGGATTTGGCTCCTGGTTGGAAATTCATTGTATAGCATGATGACTTGAGATAATCAACGCACCGACGGCTAGTCCGCAATAGCAATATATGCCAAACTTCGTGGGCCCAAGAAGCATAATCGGTAATGGATATGGCGCGCCAAACTTCTGGATCCAGGAGCATTTTTAGACTGTTACTGTACTGCCCCTGGCGAGCCAGCTGAACGGGTCTTATTATTTCTTCATTTCAAGCTGTAAAGGGACCTCACAGACCTTGTGTGCCTTGTTAAGTATAACTGTGAGCCTTTGATTATCTTCCCCAGCCACCGGGGTAAACGCAATGACAACGTCTTCTTCGATGGCTGCAAGTTGATGGCAACCTGGGCGTGTTCAGCGTTATTTCTGATCAGTGCTCCTGATTTACCAGTAGCGTTCCACACAATTGATTGCACCGCGTGTTGCGCCCATTGCTCTGAATCGACATATGTTGCAAGCTGAACATCAAGCCAGTGATCATACAAGCCCACTGCTTGTACAATTTTGTGAAATGACACGCTGAGGGGCTGCCCCTTGCCCAGTTGTAAGCTTGGCTAATAGTGAATAGAGATATTTCAATTTACATTATGCGGTTCTGTCAGCTTTTGGACGTCATATAGAACTTCTAACGGATGGAGGTCTGGTTGGGTCTCGTTAATGACTGGTTTCCGACCTGACGAAGGCGGCAAGCGATGTAACATGCTAAATTTATGCGTCAAACGTGTTAACTAAGTTCGTCAGATACGTACCTGATGCAATGTCGGAGCGTTATTTTATCACCACTTGTCCTAGCAACAATAATGGCCTCGGATAACAGCTAATTATGGCATTAACGATGAATTTAGGTTCGTGATTGCGTTCAAGGCGACCAACCTTCCAGGCAGCATCATATTCACCACGGGTATAATGCATGCGAACCAGGTTAAGCAGTGCATGCTGCCGAACCCCCCTACAACATCGGTACATAAGTAGGGCATTAGATTATTAGATGACACAAACGCACGAATCATTGCTGTCGTGAAAGTGTTGCTCAAAGAAACGTCGTAGATTCTCGGATGCCAAGTTCTCGTCACCAGTCGCTTCACCCTTCTCCCACCTGCCACAGGATTAGGAGAACGAACTAATTGCGTAACAGAGTGCGTACGCTTCAAAAGCGTCAGACTTTGCCCACGCCTTCCTATCTGCCTGAGTCCTGAATATCAAAAAATCAGCTGCAATACTTCATGACGAAGGTATGCATATAGTAAAATCTACAAACTATGGCTGAGCTGATCCTTTTGTACGGGTTCGTAGCCCACTTCTATGTGACCTAAACACCATGAACGATAGTCTCGCTGCAGCTTGACGACCCCGGAGAATGACAGCTTGATGAAACTAACAAAGCATCGACGACAAAAGTAACCGAAGAGTGACCTGCGCATCTAGTAATGCAGGTTCAGACAGGGGGAAAAGCCACAGCTGGGGCGGCTTACAAGCAACGGTACATCCTGGCAGAAGATTTACATCCACACACGGTATGGAACGCAGTGATATTACGTACATCTTCACTTTTCTCCACGAACAAGGACGGTAGTTCTGTTACAAATAAGACAGCGTGACTTTACACTGGAAAGGATGCACACCTCCAAAGAAGTTGGTCAGTTGCTCTGCTGTAGCGAGTTCGGTATGCTGTCCAACGTGAATTTGTGTGATCGTGTATGTGGGTCATTACACTGACATAATTTGTAAACGCTGCTATAAAATGTCTGGAATCATCAGCGTCAGCCTTTGGGCCCGAAGACAATTCATTTAGCAGTTCCGAATAAGATCTGGGCCTTGCCACCTGAAAAGACGTGAAAAAGTAATTATATTATCATAAAGTGACCTTTGACGTACTTCCGAGACCTCACTAAGAAGTAAGCGGTAGATGTGGAGTGTGAAGGGCGGAGGTATGGCACCAGAATGAAAAGTCTTGAAGGTGAGAAGAAAGATTGAGAGTAGAGCGACATGATGGGGCCTCAATACATGCTCAGTTGGAGGAGGGGCTTCAGGTTCCATGACGTCGCGTCACACGCGCCTGTTCACCCGAAATGCCCAAACGAGCACGACCGCCGTCTACGGTAAGTTCGTCCCATTCATTGAATCTCATCGAGTTATGTACTAATACTAAGTTAGAAACCTATCAAGAGACGCAAGATTGGGCCGTCTGCGAAAGAAGTGACCAAGGCTGGAGTGCCAAGAAAAAATAAAAACGGAAGATCCACCGCAAAGGATACGATTCCGATTCCTGTTAACGATGACGAGGATGTCGAACTTTCAGACCAGGATTTTGCGCTTCTAGAGAACTATGGTGATGCGGTTTCGTTTCTACAGCGGTTAGACCGCAAAGGGATTGCTAGGTAAGAGTTTTCACTTCAGCCGCAGTCGGCAACGCCTTAGCGCCTCGACGCTGCAGAAGCAAACAGGAAACAGAAAACATACATCGTCTTAACAAGCCGAGTATAAGGCCAGCCCCAGCCAAGGATGTTCTCACCGTTGAGTCGGACAGCGAAGGCAGTGACGACTCAGAATTTGCTTCGCGCCCCGAGAGGTCCAACCCGGCTTCGGACTCGGAAGACGAAGATGTGGAAATGCTCTACGAGCGCACGTCCTTCAAGCGCCGCTCACCTGAGCGTTCGTCGAAGCGAGTTGTCGAGCGGCTTCCGATCAAGCTCATAGATGGCCAACTGTTGAAAACAGGAGTCAAAGATCTACCGAATTCCCCTGATACTACAGATGATGAGGTCAAAGAACCAAAGGAAAATCAAGAAGCGGCTCCTTTCCGTGTAGAAGACGTATCTACTGGCGCCAGGTTTGGTCGCCGGGCCGTTCTGGACATTGTGAATCAAACTTCCAGAAAGCAACGTATTGAGGATGCCAAGGAACAAATAGCTAGCATTTGCCAGGAAATTGTTTCAGATCCTGAAAATGGTGTGCGTGTGCACGACTGTGTTTAAGTACATGATTTCACGAACTGAACAGCTGGGTCTACTCAAACGGTTGCATACGTTCTCAAAACGAGAGTTAACTTCCCCTAATTATCCGAAGCCCATAGTAAACGATCCCATAATTCGAAAGCTAGCCATTCTATCCCAATTGGCTGTGTTTAAGGACATTATTCCGGGCTATAGCATTCGTAAACTGACGGAAAAGGAAGCAGCCGAAAAGGTTAGCCAAGTAGTTGCCCATCTCCGCGAGTGGGAGCAAGGCCTTGTCAATGTATATCAAAATTACCTTCAGTGCCTGGAAACCGAACTCAAAGGTCTTGGATCTGTTTTTTTTTTCACACTCCTTGCTTATAACGGCCCAGCTCGAACTGTCCTCGCGGTCACCGCCTTGAAGTGCATCTGCACGCTATTAACCGAGGTCACACATTTCAACTTCAGGGTCAATCTTATTGCTTGCGTAGTCGGCCAGCTAAGTAAGCGGTCATGGACTAAAGTGAGACTTTTCTGATATTTCCGAACCGTTTGTTAAAGAAGGCTCTCAAGGCTTCTGATATGTGTTTAGAAACCTTGAACTCTGTGCTACGGGCTGACACAACTGGTGCACCTTCGCTGGAGATTGTTCGGATACTTCACCGAATGATAAGAGAGAAACGATTCCAGATACATCCAAATGTACTCTCCTGTCTTCTGAATTTGAGGCTCAAGAGTGAGCTCAATGTCAGAGCATCAGAGACAAAAGCAGACAGGGCAAGGCCAACACTGTCAAAAGCGCGCACGAAGCGGAGAAAGACCGACGACCCTCATCTCAGCAAAAAGACGAGGAAGGTACTGAAGGAACGAAAAGAGATAGAGAAGGAACTTCGTGAGGCGGAAGCCATCGTTGACAAGGAAGAAAGAGCTACCACTGTATGTGCCTGTTGACTTGCTTCATTCGGCTTTAAAATTAACTTGGAGAAGCAAACCGAGACACTGAAACTGTTATTTACTCTATACTTTCGGGTACTCAAGGCATCAACACCGACTCCGCTTCTCCCGGCAGCTCTTCACGGCATTGCTAAATTTGCGCACCTGGTTAACGTCGACTTTTTTAAGGACCTGATGGCTGTGTTGAAAAATATCATGTCCTCCGACTCGCACGGGTCGGATGAAGAATCCGACCGAAGATACGTCATCAATGAATTTCATCTTCATCTGCGTTGCATCGTTACGGCGTTCGAGCTTTTGTCCGGACAAGGTCTGTAACGTCATCGCAGGATCAGGCGTCTCTGACGGTTGTCTTGCTCAGGGGAGGCACTGAACGTCGATCTTGATGACTTCATTATGCGCCTTTATGCACTCATACTCCCACTTAGTCTACTGCCCGACATTGACCGCCCATGTTCCTCCCGCCGGGGTCTGACTATAGCAGGCCTATTGTTTGATGCCCTTGGCTTTGTTTTTTCACCGCGGGCATCGGGGGCAACTGCACCGCCATGGCGCTCAGCCGCATTTTCTAAGCGCCTTCTCACAGCTTGTCTGAATTGGCCACCCGCGTCAGCTCTCCGGGTCCTGCACCTTGTGGGCCGTCTGATCACCAAGGAGCCCAAGCTCGAAGCGCTCTTGTCCACCGAGGACCGGGTACATGACGGTGTTTACCTACCCGAAATAGATGATCCCCAACTTTGCCATCCATTCGGTGCCTGTCTGTGGGAATTGCAAGCTCTGAAGAATCACTGGGATAATCAAGTCCGAGATGCGGCTGGAGAGTTGATCCGAATGACACGGTTGTAAAGTAGATGCTGTACCTACCCGTCCTATCGATACATAAAGTAATATAACAACTTGCAACCGAAAAATGTCAGTACTGCGATAATCGAAAGCATTAACAGAGGGATTTAACTATTACAAATAGGTTATACAACAACACGTTGGTATACACATTCCATTATTCGTTCGGTGTATCAGCACGTCATTGACGGCAAAGAGTGTCGATTATATTGTGGCGTGGGGACGTACGAATATGGCACCGAGTTCCCATGAGCATTATGTGTGTTTGAGGCGCTCAGCGCCTGTTGATCCAAGTGGGGCTGAGGTGAAGAAAGCTGTGCCGCGGAGGCCCTGTCGCTAGGACTGAACTTTGAAAAATTTATGAGGGGAGCACATGGTGCGTTGGGTGATGCTGCGCGATCTAAAACATATACAATGAATATCGCTGTTTGACCCTCCAAATTAATTTCTTGAGTAATGACAGCGGCCACCGCTGGCGGTCAAAATTATCAACGGAACTGAAAACCGGGCACATGATTACTTACAGGGCTCCAACCATTGGCACTCCTTCAACCGTGACTCGGGGAGCGCCGCAATCAAGTGACCGTCTCCTGAATTGGCCAAAATCAAGGACGCGTCATCCGATGCCTCCATTTGACCATTGACAAATACTCTTGTCAAGCACTTTGCGGAGTATACCCAGGTGGAGAAATATAGGGTGGCCATGATGTTGTGCGCAGGCGATGGGTAATTAACATAGCTCATTGGGAGCTTAATCCTTAGAGTCAGGGGAGTATGTGGAGCAAGTTGCCCGGTCGACGTCAGAGCATCCAGCCTAGCCCAAGAGGGGCTTGCGTCATCTATAGCAAGCTTGAGGGCTTTTACCTTGAGTGGCTGACTTAGGGGATGATGAGAGGTGACCCGCGACGACGTAGTTTGGGAGGTAAATCGGGAGGCAGGGGCAGAGGTAAATTCCGGTGGAGCGGAGTAGGGGTAATTAGTCATAAGCTGTGAAGCGTCTATGCTCATGGGATAGGGTTTGGGTGGGCCAGTTGTTGGTGTTATTGGTATCATGGAAGGTGAGCTGGAAGAGGCAGTCAAGGGGTTGTAGAATGGCGTGGGCCCTTCAGGAGAGAAGGCGCGCAGCGACATCCCGGGAGAGGGCGGAAATTCTGTCTTCACCTCGGGCGGTGAAAGATTTGGAGACGTGCCGTTTGAGGATGATTCTGCATCATCGTAGTCGGCATACCTGAGATAAGAGAAGTCTCCTTGTTCCTCCGCCTTGACCTTCGAGGGGCTGCGCTCTGAATAGAGTTCCTCGCCTCCAGCTACGAGGCAGTATTCTACGGTGGAAACTAAGCGGTACGTTAGATACCGATGGAACAGGAATTACCTGGCTCTCCCTTCCACATATTGCGTAGAACCTGAATGTGGCTAGCGACTTGTTTCTTAGTCCTTTCGACACCGTTACTTTTTAAATATTCGACCAGAAACTGGTTCCGCCATCTACTTCTGCCGCGTGACTGGGAGGTCGCATACGGTGAATCCCAATATTTTCGAAGCCCTGGCGGTGAGTCAAAAAATAAATAGGACAGATGGAGATCACGACAGCACCTTCGACGAATATTTTGTCAACACTCTCCGGCCAGACCTCGATGCCGCTGCCATCCTTCAGAAGCTTGCGATGTTTGCGCTGAGGGGTAAGAGACTTGGAGGAAGAGTGGTCCGGGCTCCTGACGCTCTCATGGGAGTGAGACCAGGGGAAGGTAGAAGACATTGAAGAGAAAAGAGGACTTGAAGTAGCTGAGGAGACGGGGAGGACGGACGTTATATAGTAGAAATACTTGCCGATGCTATTTCGATGCACAAATGAGTAAATTAGAGTTAAGATCCGATGCGATCCCGAAAAGGCATGTGGGACCCATCAAATTGGAGATAGGACAAATTGTTGTCCCTGTCAAGATTCCTGGATCGGACAAGTTGAGAGAATAAAGCCCGTTTCGACTCGGTCATCTCACCTCCCCAAATCTCGCCGGTCCGGCTCAGCTCCGGCCTTGTCTTTGCCCCAACGCCCGCTTAAAACCACGCGCCACATCCAGCGCAGGGGACGAAGAGCGCTTGTACAATTTGCGATGGCCGCTCTGTGCGGGGCCGCTATGGCCTTTGAGACTTCCTCATTTGGACAGTCCCATCTGACCAGGGGGAGGGCAGCTTCTTTTTGTTGTTGTCCAGCGAGAGAGAGAGAGGGGATCTACGATGGGAGGGTGGCAGATTCCACCTGCGATGCTTCTCGCACAATTGGGCAATTCAACCCCAGAATTTTGTTCCCCTGTCCTCCCAGACTTGTCCGCTTGTCACGCAGGTCACACAGCCCTAATCGGATGTCCTCCTCAGACACCCTTACGCAGAAATGGCTGCGACAGAATCTCCAGCCCTATCTGAACGCAGACCGTGTCTTTTCTGATATCGATGCAGTCCTTACCCGTTTCAACACCTTACGTCCGAAAACTGACGTTTACAGTTCGCCTTTGCATTCTCCCCGTCTCTCTATCTGATATTCTTTCTGCAACCAGCCTATGATGATGGTCGGACACAACTCTTGCTCTGTGTCCATGGCGTTTTGCCCATAACATTCAGAAGGGCCACCTATAACATTCCGGTGGCTCTTTGGATCACTCGAGGTTACCCCAGGGACCCTCCCATCTCTTACGTCGTTCCGACCAACGACATGCTCGTGAAACCAGGGCCATACGTAGATGTGAGCGGGAGATGCAGCCCGGAGTATGTTCGAAATTGGGAACGCAAGAGCGAAGTGAGTGAGCCGCTTCGCTCCGAGGCAGCTTGACAAAACACCAACAACCTCCCCAAGGGGTGCAATCTCATTACATTGTTGGAAGCCTTGCAGGACCTATTTTCGAGTGAACCTCCGTTATTTTCCAAACCCAAGGGTACTAGCTATTACAAAACTGGTTATCGATCTAATTATATTTGTGAACACAGCTGGACCGACTTCGCCACCCTTCACTGCCACTTCTTCGACCTATGATCGCCCTGCGATACCACCGAAGCCCCGGCTATCACCCAGTCCGACCCCATTGTATCACACCACCCCTTCTCACTCAATCGTACGTTTTCTTCATCCCTGATACAAGCTGATTGACGACGCGTAGCATATCTTATCATCACCACCACCCCTTCCTTCCGCGGATCATATATTGCTGCGGCACCAAGTGCCTCCGAGAAGTCCTGCCCCTTCACCCCATCACCCAGGAACCGAGAAATTTGTCCCCCCTCCAAATTCTATCACAACTCAGCCTGCTTCTGTGAAGAGATCTCACGATGTAGGGTACCCTTTGCAGGCGAATGCCGAACATCAAAACGCTGCTTTATCCCAAAGTACTTCCTCACAGCAGCACATCAGACATCCAAGCGAGGCCTTTACGCCACTTCCGGTAACCAGCTTGCTTGATGAGGATGCCCCAATTGCGCAGCCCGTCCCATCCGCACCTCCTAGGCCGCCAAATCCAGAACTATTGCAACTCCATGCCCGTTTGCGTGACAAAATCAAATCGGAAATAAACGCGTTGTCGCAAGCGCTCGCATCAGATGCCGAGCGGTTAAGAACATTCCAGACCAATCTGCTTGCAGGCGAGCCAGCCGTTCGCGATGAAATAGGACGTCTTGAGGCTGTGCGAGATGTTTGCCGTACTGTAAGCAGTAGGTTATACGGCATAATTGGTCAGGCAGAGAAGAATGTCACGGAATTACGCAGAAGGGGCGACCCTGATATTGACGAGATGGTATGTGCAACAACGATCGTGCACAATCAGTTGAGTGCTCGGCTCTCTGCCTCATCCCAGTCCCCATTCACACAAACGCCGTAAGGTTAATTAATCTTGTCGCAGAAGACAATGCCATTGAAGACACGATATACCAGTTGCACAGAGCTTTAAATGCCGGCCGAATAGATTTAGACCGGTTTTTGAGGGTGACTTCTATTACTCGCTTTTTCTGGAACAAGCATTGAGGGACGCGTTATAGACAACCCGAGTATTGGCCGAGGAGCAATTTTTGAAGCGCGCACTAATAGAGAAAATCAAGATTGGGATGCCGACGAGCCAGTCTGCTGGCTCCGGCTGGTCCTGAACAGGAAATAAGGGTTCAGAACAGAAGAAACCCCGCTTGTGTTTTTTGTGTCTGAACTTGACAGGTGCAATGACTCATTTTCTTCTTTTTTCTCCTTTTTTTTCGCTGTCACCCGTAATCAAGAAGTCATTAATATATAAAAAAAAGTTTATATCCACATCGGCAGAAAAGTAGCAGGGGGAAGGCAAGTAGCATACCAATCAGATGGATGTACAGAAGCTGTGCAGGATGCTTGTGCTTCTTGCACTGCCATTAATAACTGACAGGGTTCAGTACCTTCAGTCTTATACATAGATTGAAAATTTTCCTCATGACTCGGTCTCTTGTTCCACTTGGGCACCCTCAATTTGCCCAACTGGTCCCCGGCCGACGTTGCCAACCCATCTCCAAACTCTCATCTCATCCCCTCCTTCTACTTCTTGTAGATTGACCCTCACATTTGCGTTTTCTTCTACTATGCTTTCGACCTGGTCCCACAACCGCTTACGTAACGGAATAGAAAGTTGATCTTGCAAGACAAGATCCCGGAGTTGGAGGGAAGACAAATATGGTTGAGGCGCCCTGATGGGATCCGTGTGATAAGCCATTTCTTGGTTGCGAAGCGAGCCGAGGGCGGTCTGGACCAGCTCTGCTACCCGTTTGGCCTCAGCTCGTTTTTGCGTCCTCCGCGCTCGTCCAATCGAAATCATCAAAATCGCCAAGCCAAGCCCTAAAAAATATACTTATTCAGCATATCAACAACATCGATTACTAGGAGATGGCCACCTAAAACTGTTGCACGCCATTGCGCCCAGACATCTCTTGACTTGACAATTAATAAACAGGCCAACGTCAAATCAGGTGTGCCATGTGCAAGGAAGCGTTTCCCCCTGGAAGTGACAAAGGTCAAGAAAGGTTGTATAGCCTTCCTGCCCGGATGACAATAACTTACTCTTGGTCCTCCCTGATAATGACATTACCCCATCGGACAAGCTGCTGAATCGCCTCATTAAAAGTGTCATCAAAAGAGGCTAGAAGATGAGGCTGTGGCAACCGGCATTCATATATCAGCGACGAAACTTGTCGCGTGATAGAGACCTACCGAAGTTTTCTTTCTCATTGTTTCCCGAAGCTGACCCAATTCCACACCCCATTTCTTTGCTTCACCACCGTCTTCAGGTTTCACGGCCACCGTGAGAATTTTCCCACCTACACAAAGACGTTTCCCTCGTTCCTGACCTAGCAGTGCTTCTATGGCCTTCCCAAGGGCTCCGATGTTGCGCTTCCTCTTCGGGTCTTCTTTACATCGGGGTGGTAATGCAACACTCCCTAGTCCCGGAAGGCCGTCTAATGCGATGGAAATCATTTTCCACACGACATCAAGGGTGGAGGTCGAAAACGATAAAGAAGCATTTGCACGTGACGGTACGGCCGGTAAGAAGCCTAGGAGTGGGTGGGATCGTAGAATGTAGTTCGAATCGCACGCTAAGCTGTATTGATCACATGTAGCATGTTCGGGGCATGGCGTACAATACTGAGGTTTCGGGAGGCATGACGGGAACATTCTTTGGCGCGATCCCTGGATGTTTTCGTTTGTTTCGTTAGACCAAGCCTCTAATGATTGAACTATATTCTCCCAATTGCACAACTCAGTATCGTTTCTTTGAGCACGAAGCGTATCGAGGTACTCGTTGCTGTCACTTCCTTGCTGACAGTAGCCGATGGCCGCGGACTCTGTTTTGTATTGAAGGATCACCGCGGCTGCCACGAAGAGAAGGCTGATGACCAGGAGGCGCACGACGACCGATAAATGAGATCCCATCACCTCACCGTTTTGCCTCGATGTGACTTGTTTTCGATCGTCTGATATCGTGATTTTCGTGTCGTGTGTAGGAGCACTTTGCTCTTGGGACGTATTGTCCTCCGTGACTTCTTCTACGAATTCTAGCTTCGTCCGCCCCCCAGAAAGCATTACGGGTACTCCAGTAGATGCAAAAAAATGCTCGTGGTCACTCTCCGCCTTGACATCTCCAGTGAAAGTGTCAATGGGAGGTAAGCCGGGCTGTTCGGCATTGTGACCCCGATAGGAAGCTGGAGAATTCAGCCCGGGCCTGAAATCTAACTGCGGCAGCGGCTTGACGGTGTCTCCTAAATCTGAATCCTTCAATGGAGATGACAATAAAATGGATTGCGGGGGAGCTGAAGAAGACTTCCTAGATTTCTTCCCCGTACTCTTGCGACCTAACCTGGCCTTTGCGGGTGAAGGCCGAACGGGGGAGGAATCCTCAGCGCCTGACTGAAAAATATTGTTGTCTTCCCAACCGCTGTCCTCAGCAAACTATGAAACAATGAAGTTCAGTGTCCCTATTTCCAGGTCTAGGAACGACTCGCACCCTTTGCGAGACGCGACGACTCTCAGGTTTGACTTCATTTGACTAGAAAATACTGGTAAGTTCCCGTAGTGAGGTAGCACACTCTTAGAACAAACCTTCTTGCCCCGAACGAGTTTCGTCATTGGCGGATCCTCTGACTCACTCTCTTCAGTGAGGGTCGGATGAGTTGGCGCCATCCTCCTCGACGGCCCTGCAAGCTCGGGCTGTGCAGACGAACGCCTTCGCTTTGGCTTCATCAATAATAGACCGTCAATGAGATGCCACATGCCATCGGAAAAAGGACTACGTACTGACGCCCGACGGACAGGGGAGGATTCTGTCTCTTGGTTAGGAGCATGAGATAATCTGCGAGACGAGCGCCGTACCGGCTGCGCCTGTCCAGCGATTAGGGCAAGTCATCATTGGACAGAAATTGGACATACACTTTGTGCAGCAGCCGTTAATGGCTTTCCAGTTAGGCCATCCTTGATTCCCTCATCGCTAGCGATGCTGCTTTCCTTCTTCAGTCGTTCCTTCTTCAATTTAGCAGACCTAGGTTTAATCTCATCGTTGAAAAGTTGCACAAGTTTGGGCTTCGAGTAAGGCGTGGGATACTTGATGTTGTGATAACCCAAGACACCAAGTAATTGAGATACAGTCAAGGAGGCAGGGTCAAAGTCAGGCTCTAGGTATTGGCCCAAGCTAATGACCTGGGAGGTGGTCAAACGCGACATAATGTACACAACTGTCCTCGCACGCCTCGCACACAACATGCTTTTGTTTATTCCCACCCTTCGCGCCACGTGTCTTACAATCGTGGCCTCAACAAACCGGACTTCCCAAACCACTTCCCTTCCACCTATCAAGGGGGTAAGCAATGAGCAACTCTCATACAGGCTTCCAGCTCTCACCATATATTTCCAATACACGAAGGGAAATAAGTCCTACAATTGTTAGAGCCGTAGCTTTCCAAGCCATCGTGGGACTCACTTTCTTTAAGTGATAGAAGAACCTGGAGATAAATAAAGGTCAGAAATCAAATGAAGTACAAACTTCATTTCATTATTACCTGTTGCTCTTCGATTGATCAAAATATCCGCTGAACGTCTCCTTCGGCACCAAACCATACTTAAATTCTGCCAGCAAGAGTTCACCATATCCCGTCAGAAGCTGCAAGAACAATTCAGAAAGCATTCAGGGCAGTGTGTTGACCTTAGCCTACTGGGCAGCTCGTGTAACCATCATATTTCGCATCTACAACTCGCCCAGTTTCTAGGAAAGTAAATAAGTTTTCCGTGAGCACCGGTGCCTGGGCCGTGATCGCCGCCGCCGTTTTTGATGTGGGGAGGGAGGAGCAGTCGCCAAGAGCAAAAATATTCTCGTACTTGGCGTGCTGGAGTGTTTCCTGATTTACCTCGACCCAGCCTGCGCTATCGGCGAGTGGGGACTTTGCAATGACCTCAAGCGGCCCCATTGGAGGAGTGACGTGTAAGAGGGAGTATCCGACCCGTTCAGAGGCGCCCTCCGCCGTTCTGAAAGTTGCCGTGCGGTTCAGAGCATCGATGGACTCCAAATTGTGGGAGAAGTACCCACCAACTCCTCTTTGGAGTCTCAATGCGTTTAGTGCCTCTGAGTACTTCTTTACACTAAACATGGCCGGCGTACCAGTAAAAAAGTCGACAGTAATATTGTTCAATCGTTTCGTCCTTCTATATCTATCCCAAGCCATCCACATGATTTTCTGTGGAGCTTTGGTACAGTTAGCCAGAATTCAGGCGGAAGTACTGCACAATGCCTACCCCCCGCACATTTAATGACGCCGGCCGGCTGGGTGAAAATAGCTCGTCCGGATTGGAGTTTTTCTATTTCGTGCCACGTCTTGTCGCAGGTATCATAAGAGTAAATTGACGAAACTCCAGACTCAGAGTTTGTCAAAGCCTCTGGTAAACCTCGGATAGCATCCCATTTAATCTTCAATCCCGTCGCAACCACAAGAGCATCATATCTTAGGATATTGCCTGAGTCGGTCGTTACAGTCGATGTTGAAGGCGAGAACGAGGTGACGCTCTCTGGCACGAGATTAACGTGCTCTGGTATCAAGGCTTTCAAAGGCCGACGGAAATCGCTCTTGGCGCATAGTCCTGAACCAACCAGAGTCCTTACAACCCATTGATTATGGGCATAAGGAAACGAAAAAGAACACACCATCCAGGCTAGGAGCGCGTAAACCCAGGTCAGCGTTCACGCATTTTGGCACGTACCTGATAATAATGGTAGCTGGCACCGTCGACAATTGTGATGTCACCTTTATTCAAAGGTTTTCCAGCTGCATTGAAGCGATCATATATCTGGTTTGCTACGGTTATCCCGCCAGTACCTTCGGAAAATCCCAATGCAAATGAATTCGGCCTCCACTAGTATTCATGAGCAAGCTCACCGCCACCAATGACCAGAACTTTTGAAGACGCGGATAGCGTGCTAGCATATCTCCATTTTACACACAGCGGCTTGGACCATCTCAGATGATTTCGGTGTAGGACATGCATTTGTCTCGTGACAGTAGTTGGGATCAGGGAATTCGAACATCAATTAAATCAGGTCCCATCGATTGCGCAATTCTGAGTACAACCGCTGAAACTAAGATTTGTTGGATGTCAGCACAGCCCCCACTTGTGATATGTGCAAGCTAATTGGGCCCGAGGTAATAACCAGGCTACATGCATCGTCCCGCCTCACCCCACCGGTATGTGGGGTATAATTACGCTAATATAACGTTACACAGCTGAGAAAATATCGTCGATTTCGTTCCTCGTCCTTTTGACTTTTTTGACTTTGCCTTGTGCTTCTTCTGGTCCCCGATCATGAACCGCACTTGGACCTAGCTCCGATTGGCGCTGGACGACCAGGCGCGCTAGAAACGTATTAATCAAATTACGCTGGTTGGTGGGGATTAATATTTACGCACGAACTACTTGGGTTGCCATGGGTTGGTTCGCATTCACGTGTTCACTCACGGGTGCCTTGGCATCCAACGCATTCCCCGGTCCCTCTATACCCTTAGCTATAGTAACGGAAAGCGCCGAAGCACCTGACGAAGGCGTCGTCTGATTTGAAGGTATCGCCTGATCGTTCGCTATCAAAGTCGTATAATAAGGAACAAGGCTACCACGCACGATCTCGAGCAGAACAAGTTTATCAAGGCATGAACATGTCATTGACAAGGCTTCTCTTATCTCCGATGAAACCATATGAAGCCTGGAAACAATTCCAACTAGTACAAGGAATAACTGCACGAAGGCACCGTTCTGCATTGCAAGTTTGAACGACCTGTACCTTAGTCAGCGCCTAGTCCGAAAAAAAAGGTTATAAATGTTGACTGGTAGGCTTGTAGGAACCGTTCTTGTATCTAGAGATGTTTTAGAAAGAAAAAACAACACCAACACGTTAAGATTCTGGCCTTACCCTTTGCAATAAGATTTCACATGTACGAAAATGGTCGACTGCCTCTACAATAACTTTCTTAATGGGTGTATGCGTCCAGGATCCTTTGAGAAGTTTTGGACTTGGATCAATATACCTGTCAATCTCACCGGCGTACAGCGGCAAATGGCGCACTTTTGATTCACATCAGGCCCAAAGAACGACCTGCGAATTTGATCCAGTCTAGAAAGGACGTTGGCATTATTCAGACGCTCGCTATAGCGGCGCATTTCTGTCACGCGTCTCCAGAATAGAGCACCTCTGTGTTGATTTTTGTTCCTGTAGTAGACCCTCTGCAATAGTTGGACTTCGTCTGCGTGAATTGCCTGTGCATGGTAAATTCGGCGGGAACAAAGTTTCAGATCTTTGAGAATCCCATCTATGGTTGAATAACAAGTTTGGGCAACAAGCGACCTCGGTATCTGGTCGCTTGTATCCATGAGTGTGTTTGTATGTGGGCGTGAACCAAATTTGATGCCGCTCGCTGCTTCATCATTATCCAAGTACTCACAGGCCATTATCCAAGTACTCACAGGCCATTATCCATGGCACAACCGGGCCAAGATGCCAAATTCTTTCAGCGAGGAAAGATCGAGGTAAAGATGGATAACGGCCTTGCCTATCTCCATGTTGACAGTAATTAATCAAGGAATTCCGTGCGGAATTATTAGTGCCAGACTCTAAGGACAAGAAGTTTGCCAAGCGCAAGACAGTCTTGAAGAAAATCGTGGCGAATATAACGATGGGAAATGACAGTTAGTTTTATACATAATTGTTTGATCTAAATTTCATACGAGCGATGTAGTGTCGCCCCTCTTCCCCGATGTTGTACAGTGTCTGGGTACACCACTACTTGAAATCAAGAAAAGTGCGCAATAACCCCCCTACCTCTCGTGCGAGAAGGCGAACCCATAACTCAGATCAACAGTGGTTTACTTATTTCTCGTTAGCTATGGCCGTTCAAAGCCAGAGCAAATACATCTAGTCATACCCAATTTCCTGCAGGTAAATCAAACATTTATCACAGGTATGACGGTATAATCGATGCTGCTAGGACGTTGCGGACCGCAATCCTCTCATTCGTGCATTAGCCATTCGGACGATGTCTTACATACCTATTCCTGTGGTCATAGATGCCTTGACCGAACCTTTGCGGCACTGCCTTAAAGATAGGGATCCCTATGTTCGTAAAACGGCTGCAATATGCGTCGCAAAGTTATACACAGCCGACCCAAGACGTGCAGAAAGGGGCGGTTTCGTGGAGAAGCTGCGGGACCTGATGCTGGACGCCAATGCCACCGTCGTTGCTAGTGCTGTTGCTGCATTAGTGGAAATTGGAGACAGACAAGATGGAGTTATATTCAAGCTCAACTTGACAATGGCAAATAGGTTACTCACGGCATTGGAGGAGAGTTCGGAGTAAGCCCCGATTCTTCTCCTAGAAGAGAATATCACAACTCGTTGCAGATGGGGCAAGGTGTACATCCTCGATTCTCTCATGCGATACGTGCCTGAGACACATAGTGATGCTGAAACCATGGCAGAGCGCATCATTGCGCAATTACAGCATGCGAATTCAGCCGTTGTGCTGACTACGATTAAGATATTACTATATCTTATGAACTACATGGAGAACCGACGCCTTGTTGACTATTGTTGCAAAAAGATGGGCCCACCTCTTGGTTTGTACTTTAATCCAACATCTGTTAGGCTGAAGCGAACCCTCTTGTTCCAAGTTACCCTCCTTGCATCAGGTCCAGAGGTTCAATACGTTGTCCTGCGTAACATCCTTCTTATCATCCAGCGGAGGCCTGCTGTGCTGAAGAACGACGTGAAGGTCTTCTTTTGCAAATATAACGACCCAATTTACGTCAAGTTGGCCAAGTTGGAAATCATGTACAGATTGGCTCGTGAGGAAAATGCATCGGAAGTACTCTCAGAGCTGCAAGAGTATGAAACCCGCTATTCTCTGCTTCCGTCACTAATCATGGAAAACCAAGATATGCTACTGAAGTGGACATTGATTTTGTTCGCAAAGCTGTACGCTCAATAGGACGCTTGGCCATCAAAGTTGATGGAGCTGCAGACAGATGCATTCAAGCCTTGCTTGACCTTATTGAAACCAAGGTTTCATATGTGGTCCAAGAAGCCATAATTGTCGTCAAAGACGTTTTTCGAAGATACCCGGGACGCTACGAGGGCATTATCCCAAAGCTATGCGAGCATCTTGATACGTTAGACGAACCTGAATCCAAGGCTGCTATGATTTGGATTTTGGGGCAGTTTGCGGACAAAATTGACAACGCTCATGAGCTCCTAGATGATCTTCTGTTCCACTTTCTAGAAGAAAGTGCTGAGGTTTGATTTTTTGATCATATCAAAGGCAGCATTAAGCTCATGATCATAAAGGTCCAACTAGCATTG
This sequence comes from Amanita jacksonii TRTC168611, assembly GCA_000497225.1. Lineage (NCBI taxonomy): Eukaryota > Fungi > Basidiomycota > Agaricomycetes > Agaricales > Amanitaceae > Amanita > Amanita jacksonii. The sequence continues at coordinate 45,443 of KI546984.1, forward strand.
CTAACAGCGGTGGTCAAATTGTTTGTTTACAAGCCCAATTCGGACACTACCAAAGAACTAGTACATAAAGTGCTGAAGTGGACAACGGAAGAAATCGACAATCCAGATCTGCGTGACCGAGGCTTCATATACTGGCGATTATTGGCCATCAGCCCTGCCGTAGCCAAAGACATCGTACTGTCAGAAAAGCCTGCAATCACCACTGACTCCGACAGAATGGACCGAGGAGCACTTGATCAGCTACTATTGCATACGGCCACTCTAGGGAGCATTTACCACAAAAATCCTGAGGTGATCAATCTTTTGCATATCATAAACTTTAATCAAGGCTGATCCTCCCAGACCTTTATACGTCACGCCGTAGGAAAAGCACTCCCGGACAGTCCCGCACTGAATGCTCATTCACGGGCTGTTCTCATTTCATTGCCAAGACCGCAGCTTCCATCAGCACCGATCGTGATACGGGGACCTGGTCCCGTCGAGCCAGATGCCCTCAATGTCGAGGAAAAGGAAATATCAAGCACCTCGCCGCCGGTACCATCTAAAAGAAGTGAAACGGCGGAAGAATTTACGGAAGACGACGGTTCACTGCATGAGCGCCAGGAACAAACAAACCATGGTCCGCAAGGCGGAACAGATCCGTATGCTAATTTGGATGGGGCCTTCAGTAGTTACATGGTTGACGCACCGCAGCCCATGAACACACGACCACAGGAGGACCTTCTATTCTGACAGTTTAATTCGTCGTTATGTATAAGGAGATCGCGCTCGTAACCCCCGAGAGCTACACTGTACGAGAGTATTTGTTCAAGTCGTAGTCCGAAGTGAACTTTCCTTTCGGCGCAATGAATTATAATGCTTATATAGGTTTGGCTCAGCGCTCGTTAGACGGATATGATCTTATTGTACTAACCTCTCCTAAACCGTACATTTTTCTATGATAACTGATGAAGGCGATGCTCTGATTACCTCGTCCGTCGGTATTGTCCTGTCCCGGTTCATGTTTGACAATGGTAGGGGGACCTACTTGCACAACATGTATTGGAACGTGGTACACGTGACTGAGAGCCAAAATCTCTGGCTCGCCTCCCCACTCAGCGGTATCGCGGATTAAGGCACAATATTTGTCGAGCTCTACGGAAGACATGACTTCTGCCGCGTCACTTCCGTCCGTAAAAGGCAGGAAAGGAAGAAATTCATCGGGATGAGATTGAATGTAATCCGCAGCTGCACGACGGGTAGTCTGATAGTTAGACGAGGAGGCAGATATGATTCCCAGTAACGAGAGTTGGTCTGCAACAGCAGAAAATAGACAATGTCCGTCTGGATTTATCTATCAAAGGAATAAGGCAAGAAGCAAGGTATGCGGAGAGGAAGGAGGTGCCTGAAAAATCTCAAGGCCGAATTGGTCGCAAGAACGCCGAATGGCTTCTTCTTCTTCCTTTATTTCCTGCTGTAATCTCTGTTGAACGGCGGGATCAATTTGAGTGGATGCTTGATCGAGAACGGCCGCCTTTCTCGCCTGACGAGCCAAGAAACGAGCCTTGGTAGAATGTTTGGGAGGCGCGGTGATAGTAGTCACTTGAGATGATTCCTGCTGTTGGGCTGAGTGGTCACCGTCGTCCCTCGAATCAAGCTGAGAAAGAAGGTCGTCTACGAGGTGGTCGCTATCTTCTTGGACAAGGGGGGTTGGGGTGGGAGGACGTTGCGGGCGGCCCTTTTTTTTGGGCATGTTCAAGGGATCTTATCAGATATTGTCACCGTTCTTGTTCCCGTCGTCGGGCTCATTCCCACCTGATGGCTTCCTTCCCTGATCCATCGACACCCGTCAGCGCTATCTGCGCTCTCGCCGATTCTCTCAAGTCTGATGACTCCCAAGACCTTTGGCTTAATTTACAGACAACTGCGCGCACCATCGCCGACTCTTTACGCGTAAAAGACACTGTAAATGACGTTCACACACTCCTGGGAAAGTCTCCGCTTCCAACTACTTTGACGACTCTGCTCTCCTTGGCTCTACATGGCTCTCCTATACCCGATGCCACTTATGCAGCTCCCGTTAACGAACTACTTCGCGTGGCTGCCAACCTTTGCATGGATCACAGTAAACATAATATTTTGCTCACTCTTTCAATCACTGATGGCTTCCTCCAGACGAGAATCGCGCTACCTTGCTCGAAGCAGGGTTTCCTCAGGCTGTTTCTACTCTATTAGAAAACTATGCAGATCTCGTACCTCAGCCACCTACTTCAAGACCTGCTTCATTCACCGCAATACACCTCACTGTCCTCAGATCCGCTATCGGGGTTCTTCTAAACTCCAGCGTTGGTTATGGTGCTTGTATTAAAACCGATAGCTGTATACAAACTCCTGAGACTTAACCCAGATCCTGTCAAGGCTAGACTCAACTCGTTAGAAACTGCTTTCACCCTTCTCAAGCTGCTGAATGCAGTCTATCCCCCCGCTTCATGGGCGCAAGCGACTTTCGATGACGATGAAATACGTGAAACCTGGATTTTGCGTGCCACGATCTCAAATTGGGGCTGGAGAACCATAACTGAACTAAAGGACGTCAAAGATGAAAGTGAGATTCGGTGTCTACAGGATTGTGAAATGCGCGCTTAGTGAAATAGCTCTTCAGATCTTCAACCAAGACGTCCTCCCATATCTAACGCCTGCACTTCGGGCGTTTTGCCCTCCATTCATTCCTGAAGATTCCTTACGATTCGACTACGAGAACCCTATCGTCCCTCGCTTGTTGACTGCTGATCTGGAGTTTTTGGAAGAGTGTTGCACCTTGATAGAGTCCCTTTCTCTCGATATCGAAGACGTGCGCTTATGCCTTGCCCGTGGCTTCAATTTCCCTTCAGAACATCAAGGAATACCTTGCCTTAGCACCATACTTGATTTCATAGAAGATGGTACCTACCCCCCATACTGGAAGCGGTTTTCGGAGGCCGACGTGAAGAGGAAACAAAAAACTCTCAACATTTGCAAGGCGGCCCTCGTCAAATCCGTCGTTGAAGTCTCTGGTGAAGAGCGCAATGAAGAAGTCCTTTGGAGCGATTCTGAGCAAGATTCACCAGGTGGCTTATTTGTGTCAAGAATGGTCAACTGGGTCAAGATTTATGTCGATACTCCAGTACCAGATGATCGACCAAGTAGGGACGACCTTATTACATGTGCGACTTTATCACTAGGCAATCTAACGAAGAGGGGTAAACAAACTTTCATTGAGCTCGATTCACCATCCCTGCTAATTGCCTAACATTCCAGAAATAGTATCAACGGCGCTTCTGTCACCGCCACATTCACTGGCACCGATTCTGCTATCGGGGCGCGCCTTGAACCCCTCAACGGACATAAAGGTCAAGCACGGGGTGCTTGGGTTGTTGAAACACATGGTTCAGTCGAAGACGGGATCTCCACTCATCACGTCAACTCTGGCTCAGGCCAACACCATTCAAAGAATAGTTGAAAGTCATGTGTGGGAAGAAGACGCTAACCCAATGAATAGCATTGTACAATTGACAGCTATAGGCCTTGTGAAGCATCTGTGCGGATTCAGCCGTATGGACATACTGTTTTGTTGTGATTTCCCATGTTAAATCAGGCGTTTAGTTGACCACGCACTTGATATGTTCCGGCCGCCGCCAGACGAAACACCCACTGGCCTTTCGCAGATCCTCAACCTTATCAAACGCACCGAAAACGTTGCAGTCAAAAGCGAAGGAACGCGGATCTTTGTTAACATAATCAAGACTCTTTGGCTAGGTGGAGATCGTAATCCGTCATCTGAGATTACCTCCCCAACCGTAATGAGTGGAAACAGCGAGGAAATATTAGAGAAGCAACAAAAGCGCCAGGCTGCTATTCGTTCCGCCACTGTGCCTGACATTGTCTCTGCCCTATCTAGTTTGGTTGCGCACAGCAAGAGACACCCTGTGCTCGTGAACGAGGCTATTGTTGCCCTGAGCCTCCTCAGTACTACGAAGGATGGAGGTATTCCAATCTCTCTGTTTTGATGGTAAAAGGACTGACGGAATCGCAGGACCCTTGGTTGTACGAGCCGTTGTGGAAACATCGGACGCAGAGCCTCCAACACCAATGGAGGCTTTCCAAACCCCGTTTACTAGTAGCGGGGCGAGCTCCCCCGTAACAACACCTTCATCGTTAGGTGGGAGAGGTTTGATCACGAGCACTAGCGCACTAGAAACAATTGTACGTGTACTCAAAAACGTCGATAATCCGGTCAATTTTCCAGTGGAAATAAGGCTCAACGCCTGTGCATTTCTGGTGCAACTAAATCGACACACATCCACGGAAGATATGGCTAAAGTTAAGGAGGTGCTCAAACCGGTTCTAGACAAACTTGCGAGCGGCGAGTCCGCCATCCTCGTCGCACCTGGCAAGGAAGATGTTTTGAGAACATCTGTGAAGAAGGTCCTGGATGCCTGGGCTAGGTAAGCTTGGTCATTCGGAGGCATAGATTAGAATATGGTATGTACGACTATGTGTGTCAGGCTGTACGTTATAGGATGATTGCTTTGTCATGCTGGAGTAACGCATTAGTTACGGTGATGAAGTCATAACAAGATTGCTGATCAAGCTGCATTCATGAGCGATATATATAGCACCAGAACCAGAACACCCGAAACCCCAATTCATGTCGCTCTCCCAAGTCTCGCGTTCCGTAGTAAACAAAGTCCTAGCCGTCGAGACACCTGAGGCAGGTCCTTATTTCGCGAAAAATCCACAAGTCTCACTGCAAGAATAGGGCGCTGGTGCTTTAGTTCGCAGAAGTATCGGGTCCATGACTCTCAAAAATCTCTCCCCATTCCTGATGCTTGACCATTTCCATGTCTCCGAAGGAGCAGTACGTCGTTGCTCTCTCGACCTGTCCATCAACTGATTCCTTATCAAGGGGTTTCCAGACCACCCCCACAGAGGACAAGCGACAGTAACATACATGCTTGAAGGGTATGCTATGTTCCTTATTGACCACACCAGGATAAGCGCGTCATAGTCTTACAAACCGACAGATCAAGTAACCATGAGGATTCTGCGGGTCACAAAGGAATTATCAGTAAACCTCTTGCTTGTCTTATTTTGACACTGCTTAAACGTATTGTAGAAACTGGTGGTGTTCAATGGATGTGTGCCGGACGGGGTATCATTCATGCTGAGATGCCCGTGTATGGGAAGGATTCACCTGATCCGCGAGGTCTTCAACTATGGGTTGACCTACCCAAGCAGGTACGTCGGATTTCGTGAGACAAATGAACACGAGTAACCAACCGGGTGACAGTACAAGATGGTGGTATGTGTTTTACGTTCATCTATACACATTTTTTTTTTTGGTTTCTAACAGCCCCTTGATAGGAACCTTCTTACCAAGAAATGGATCCCGATGAGTAGGAGCTGCCGTTTCGATTCCTTGTCGGGTTTGATTCTGAACCATTATAGGATCCCAATTGCCTACCCTCAAGGTCCAGATGGCCCTATCGAAATCAGGGTTATTAGCGGCAAGAGTCACGGTACAGAGTCGCCAGTCAGGCCACTCGGCGGATGCTGGTACTTCCATATCAGCTTCAGAGACAAAGTATCCATGTTTCAAGATCTACGTAAGTAAATATATCACGCCAGCGCCCCCTTACTTAAATGCCTAGCGTCTGGCTGGACCGCATTCATCTATAGTAAGTCCGTTGCACCCCTCTTTCGACCAAACCTAACTCCTCCCCTCCACCAGTTCTGAAGGGATCTATATCCGTTGGAAAAGATTCGACGCAGCATGACATTTTCCATACGCTTGTCTTGTCATCGGACGGAGGCCAGAGTGGCGTCACTGTAACTGCCCTTGAACAAGGGACAGAGTTAGTCCTGATTGCGGGAGAACCGCTTGATCAGACAGTCTTCCAATACGGCCCGTTCGTAATGACCACGAAACAAGAAATCATTGATACTCTGGAAGATTGTGGGTGAATTGTTCTGGTAATCTTATTTTTTGTTGACTGTGCTTAGATCGCGTGAGTCGAAATGGATTTGAGAAAGCTCATACTTGGAAAAGTATCATTGGCAACCAATAAACTACATAGATATAATATTTGTCGTATATTTTATAGCTCTCTTTTATGCTTGTGTTCTGTATCTCCCCTTCCTATAATATGTTGCATGTTGTGCCAGATGTCGTCGTTATCATCGTCTCTGTCCTTCTTGTCATCTGCATCTGAAGCACCATCCCAAACAACGCAAGTGGGCATGCTTTTCGTGAACACCTTATCTAGAACGTTTCCCCGATGGTCTTGTTGTTGCCCCGCTTGTTCGGGAGGGGGGTGGACACTATGGATACGGGTAAATCGGTCGAGGGCTGTTGTTGCCAGTACACCGGGCGCCACGGCTATTGAGTTAACTGATCCGGATAACCCTGCGTGGATTCAGATGACGCAAGTCCGTAACGAAAGGAAGGCGAACCTTTGTACGCGTAGACTATCTTCCCATTTCTAAGATCAATGGAGAATAGATTCGATCCGTTGTCACTGATAAAAGCCTCACTGTATACTTCTTTGAATACTGCGCGCAGTCGAGACATGAGGAAAGTCTTACTTTTCATTTGCACCCTTCTTAACAACCCTGACGCCTCCAACTCGGCCGATTGATTTGATTTCGGCTACTGGACGCCGACCCGTTCTGGTGTCGTACCGGCGAGCATCGCCCAGTTCTGTGCCAGCGATCAAGTGCGTTGCATCCGACGTTGGGTCAAGGAACGCCAGCGAGGTTATACGGACAGGTTGACGGAGACCCAAGGCATCATTGGCTACCTGTAAATATTGAGCAGAGCACCGGACATTGACGATAATGACGCACATTTTTTGCCCGCCACAATTCTGCCGGGAAAAGCGTGTTATCCCTCTTTCTCTTTTTACTATTTATATCTTTTGCGACCACTTCCTTGGGCACTTGGAACGCTAACTCTGTGTCCCAGACTGACACATCGACTTCATCGCCACCATATGCAAACTTCTTCACGTTGGTAGAAAGCTGCCAGTCGCGCAAACGAGTTGGAAGAGATGCAGAATTAGACGAGAGTGACGAAGCGGAGGCCTTTTCCTGGGGTAAATCAACCATACGTAGAGCACCATTAGATGTACAGGAAAACAGGGCACTGCCCCCCTCAATATCTTGTTGCTACTTGGAAGCGGGAGAGAAATAGAACATACCTACTTGATACAGAGAGGCCAACAAACCTCTGATGTTCTTTTAACCGGGGTTCGGTCCAGGTAATAAAATCTTCTATGGTGTCATCGTCGTGCAGGTGGAACGCGGAAGATGATCCATCTGAAAATGTTGCTGCAAGCTTCGCTTGTGATCCTGTATTTAGTGTGGCTTTAAAAACATCGGAAAAGAAAGCATACGATTTGTGGACCACCATTCGACGGAGGCACGGATAGGCCTTGCAGTTTGACGACGCCTCCAGTACGGGTGTGATTATAAATTGTTTTCAATGAGGTCCTGTTTTGAACGTCTGTGCTTTGGTCTGGTACATATTGCAATGACTTGATCTGGCCCAGTTCATCGCCGAGCAGAAAGCGAGGCATGAGTGACCGTTTTTGGAACCGGCTACTCATGTGACGCAGGAACCGGTTCCCGCCCGCCCCTCACTCACTATCATGGATGCCCTACTGAAAGAAACCGCTAAGCTCGACAAACTTTCTGGCAAAGGGAATTCTTATCCGGGCTCTGAGACCATTGATTCCCTGTTGGCTGTGCTACATGAGGCGAAATCTCAAGCTCTTTCAGGAAATGTGGACGAACAAACATTCCTTCAACTGTCAAGTATAGTTGAAGCCAAGAAAAAGGAAATAGATGATCGTCAGAAAGAAACTTATACATGCTTGTCCAGGCTAGGGAAGGCTCTAGACAAGGCAAGGCCTATCATTGACCATCCTCTAACTGACGCTCATCGCATTGGCAGAAGTTCTCAAGTCCAATGCCCGTGTATTCAAACCTGTTTGCATCTCCAGAGTCCGTCGAGGCCCTAGAAAGGACCATTGCCTTACATCTACTTCGAACTGGCCACTTTGAGATTGCTGAGACATTCCTTCAGGAATCATCTATAGACATACCTGTTGAACTGCGTTCTCAATTCATGGACTTGCATCGAATTTTGAAGGCGATTCAAAGTCAAGACCTAGGACCTGCTCTTGCGTGCGTGTTTTCAAAAAACCCATCGACGTAACTCATGCAACGCAATTCTAGCTGGGCAAACAAGAACCGTATCTTCCTGAAGTCGCGCTCCTCTCCACTAGAATTCTACCTACATCGTTCGCAATATTTGCGGCTTCTTTTTTCTTCTTACCCTCCAGATCCACTGCCGGCCGTTTCGTATGCCAATGCAGCTCTTCGATCGTTCTTCCACGAGCACGAGGTCGAATTCAAGCGCCTGTTGGCTTGCGTAGCCTTCTTGCCTATCACGAAGCTTCAAGACTCGCCCTACGCAGACCTTGCCTCACCCTCTTTGCATTCCGATCTAGAACCGTTGTTTGCTAAAGAGTATTGTGCAAGCCTTGGTATGAGCCGTCAAGAGCCTCTCCGTGTCGTGGGGGATATTGGAGCGGGTGGGGCTCTGGCCAGGATAGAGAAGGGAAGAAAGGTAATGCGGGAACGAAAAAGCGAATGGAGCCAAAGCGACGAACTGCCAGTACGGCACTCTTACCTGTCATCTGTACTTCTTACATTTGTGATCCATAGATTGAAATTCCACTGCCTCCCGAGAACCGTTACCACTCCATATTCGCCTGTCCTGTTTCGAAGGAGCAGGCTACGGAACAGAACCCACCCATGATGATGACCTGCGGACATGTCATCAACAGGGATAGCTTACAAAAGCTAAGTAAAACTGGCGGGTGAGTTGCGCCTGATTTGTGAGCTACAAGTTTTGTTATTCACAACATGGTGTCCAGTCGTGTCAAGTGTCCCTACTGTCCTACCGAGTCACTAATCGGTTCTTGTCTGCGCGTTTACTTTTAGATTCATTCGGTATTGCCTAAAATATATCGGACATTGTTGTAGCATATCAATACTGCCACATGCACCCATACATCTCATGTCCACCTAGCCTAGTATAGATTGACCCAACCGACGCAAGCATGGACGGCACCTCAACCAAACCAGTTCAGGGACTGATTAAGTGTGTCAACTCTTAAATAGCCCGGATTACCATACGTTGACGATCAAGGTAGGAAAGCCTTTGAAGAATTCATAGACCCCGAAGGCAGCCGGGAAAGGTTGAAAGATGCTGCGTTAGCGGGCAAGCTGTATCCTATACCCAGCAACGATATCATGGGCGTCGCTGGACGCGGCATAGCCTGGAAGGTCTCTCCACTGCTCAGTCCCTTTTTGCTTGCCATTTGACATGTTACCACTAAAAGATCTTTTTGATATCACGAGAGCCACTAGATTCTGCGCCTGTGAATCCGGCTGCTTTATTAGAAACACTTCAAGACTACAGGCAGCAGTACACGGATATGTTACTGCAGTATTTGAGGGCGCCAGATGGAAGCTATGAAGAGACTACCTCCTGGCTCCCTGGGTCAGGCGCGACCCCTCAACCAGGGAACATTCCCAACCTAGAAACGAATAATCCTTTAAGCCTTCATGACGAGGTAACTGACAGTCGCGATAGTGTTAAGAGCGCATCACTCAGGATCCATACAGAACCCCTGGAGGAAGTGGTTTGGGTCTGTCGAGCTACGGAAGATGATCTTGCAAGACGTTGAGCGAACGTATGTGAGCCGTCGCTCAACTATACATTGAAATGCCAACCCTGTTACAGATTTCCCGACATCCCTTTCTTTCGCGATCCCTCCGTTCAAGCTAGACTTACCGAAATCTTGTTCATTTACTCGGCCGCGAATCCTTCCATAGGTTATAGACAAGGTGGGGCGGACTACTAATGCTATATTCATGCAACATTGAGGTTAAAACTCTTAGGGATGCATGAGTTACTTGCACCGCTTTATTACGCAGTGGAATACGATTCCGTGCCGTGCAGTGAGAACGGTAATGCGACGCTCTTGCAACAAATTTGTTCCAAGAGCTGGATTGCTGCAGACTCTTGGGCGCTCTTCACCACTGTGATGAAAGGCGTGTTACGGTGGTACGAGTGGCGCGAAGCGCCCGACAGGCCACCAGATCTGCCTTCACACATTCACATAGATGTCACAGGTGATCAAGAGCGATCGAAGCCATATATTGCACCCATAATCCAAGTTTGTAATCTTATTCAGACGAACCTGTTGAGGGCCGTTGATCCTCTCTTATGGGAACACATGCAAACTCAAGGTATCGAGCCGCAGATTTACGGAATGTAAGCACGCTTTTAGCGCTATGGCTTACATACGAATTCATGAGTTGAACTTGAACATATAGACGGTGGTTGCGGCTACTATTTACTCGTGAATTTGACATGCCGAGCGCCATGAAACTCTGGGATGGCTTGTTCGCTGCAGACCCCACGATTCAAATTGCCCCCTGGATATGTATTGCAATGCTTATCAGAGTTCGCAACCAATGTAAGCCCATTCTTGGTGTTCAGTGTGAGAGAGAGCTGAGGTTTACATGGCTGTAGTGCTTTCCGCCGATTACAGCAATCAGCTGGCATTGCTATTGCACTATCCAGGTCTCGATCCATCACCATCAACCGAAGAATTCCAAGCACCACTACTGGTTAAGCAAGCCTTAGCACTACAGTTGACACCTAAGCCGTCGACAGGTGCAACAGTTATGTTGGAGAATCACGGATTACTTGACATTCCTGTAGAAGTAACTACACCACAGCGTGCTCCTCCTCGAGGCAGATCTTCCCACCTTCCCAGGAATAAGTCTGCGTCAACTTCATTCTCAGGCGCTATCGGTACGAGCAGTAGGCAGCAACAAACTCTGAGCATCCCAGAGATGGTCGCTCGGGGATTACTAGAGCGGGGGGAAAGTCTCGGAATTAACAAGACAGTCATGAACGCCGTGACTGAGTTGAGAGTAAGCAAGCCATTCCGTCATTGCTTGCCCTGTTCTCAATCAAGCCTCCACAGAAAAGCATGCCTGATCTTACGGGATCATTTTCTCGTTCACCGCCTGATACACCATCGTTCCCCTTGACACAAGAACGCCCCATAGTGGAGCGGCCACCTTGGGAACCGCGTACACGATTTGAGATCGAACGTGAAGTGTCGCAGTTGAGATCAAATAACAAAAAATTGGGCGAAGCGCTTGGGTGGGTGGTTGATGTAATGCTTCAGGATGAAAGCGAGGTCCGGGACCTGGCGCGGCTGCTGGGCCAACGACGAGAGGCTCTGGAATCGCTTGCGTATATAAGAGACGCATTGATGGGGCACGTGAAGGACCTGGAAGACGAGAGACTCTTTGGGGAAGAGGAGTTGATTAGGCGAAGAAAAAAGGCAGAAATGATGTCAAAGCCTCCTGAACTACGTGTCGACGTGCCTGCGCCTGCACCCGCGTCCGTGATAGACTCTCGGTCGCGTCTGTCGGTGAACCGCAAAGCGGCGAGCCAGCCGCCTCCATCGGCGACAATGGTACCACGGCGGGCTCGAGGTACGGAGGCGCAGGAGCGGGTGCGGGCGCCATGGAACTATACACGGAGTAACTTTTCAGGGTCAAATGGAGGATTGCGAGTGCCGCCGGCGTCGGTAGGGGAGGATCCGCTAGGGGCATTGAGTCGAGGCGGGGGGGAAATCACGGGACTTTAACCGGAAAAGATCGTTGTGTAGTTCAGGCTTTGTTCCTTGTAAACCCACCAAATGTTGACAAGATTCCTTCCTTCCTCGCTGTCCAGAGCTGCCCGCGCTTTCCATGCCTCCTCCTCCGTTTCCAAAGTCGCAGCCACCAGCCCACTCCGTGCTCAGGAAGTCAAGGTGCATTTCACGTGCTTCTTCCTTCTTCGTCTCTTATGCCTTGTTTGGATTCAGAGCTGGTCTTCTGGAAATTACCCGCTAATCGAGCATGAATATGACGCTATCGTCGTGTGAGCACTTTTCAATTTGTATGCTTTACCTCTCCCTAACGTGTGAAATAGCGGGGCTGGCGGTGCTGGTCTGCGCGCTGCTTTCGGTCTTGCTGAAGCTGGTCTCAAAACTGCTTGCATTACCAAGCTATTTCCAACACGAAGTCACACTGTTGCTGCGCAGGTAGCTATCTGTCGAGTTTCTTTACAATTTCACGTTGATGTCGGTTTCAACTAGGGTGGTATCAATGCCGCTCTTGGTGTGCGTCTCTGCTCTTTTCAGATCTTGTTAGACTTTCTAAAACAACCCTTAGAACATGACCGAAGACGACTGGCGGTGGCACATGTATGACACTGCAAGTGTTACTCTCGCTATTCCATCTCATCTTATATAAAAAAAAACAATCTCACAGGTCAAGGGTTCAGACTGGCTTGGTGATCAAGATGCAATTCACTACATGTGTCGGGAAGCACCCAACACAGTCATCGAAGTATGTTCAGTTCGCGTTACAACATCATTCTGCCAATGTCATCTTGCGCGCATAGCTAGAGCATTATGGTGTTCCCTTCTCCCGAACGAAGGAAGGAAAGATCTACCAACGTGCTTTCGGTGGCCAATCGCTAAAGTACGGCAAAGGGGGGCAGGCATATCGTACTGCCTGTGCCTCTGATCGTACTGGTCATGCAATCCTCCACACTCTATATGGACAATCTTTGCGGCATGATACCAATTTTTTCATTGAGTACTTTGCATTGGACTTGATTATGCAGGATGGCGAATGTGTTGGCGTCATTGCCCTTAACATGGAGGACGGTACTCTACATCGCTTCCGTGCCCACAAAACTGTCCTTGCCACTGGAGGTTATGGTCGTGCATACTTTAGCTGCACTAGTGCACATACCTGTTCTGGAGATGGCAATGCAATGGTTGCTCGTGCTGGACTTCCCAACCAGGACTTGGAATTTGTCCAGTTCCACCCCACCGGTATCTACGGTGCTGGATGCTTAATCACTGAAGGTTAGTGTGTTTGTTACATGCCCGTGAACCATTCAGGAATGAGTCTACCCAGGTTCTCGGGGAGAGGGAGGTTATCTACTGAATGCTGAAGGTGAACGGTTTATGGAACGATATGCCCCTACTGCAAAGGATCTTGCTTCTCGTGATGTCGTCTCTCGCAGTATGACTATCGAGGTACGAGAAGGCCGTGGCGTAGGGCCTGACAAGGATCACCTCTTTCTGCAACTCAGTCATCTTCCCGCCGAGGTGCTTCGGGAGAGGCTGCCTGGTATTTCAGAAACGGCAGCCATCTTCTGTGGCGTCGATGTCACTAAAGAACCCATTCCAGTCTTGCCCACCGTCCACTACAACAGTACGCCGTCTTGTGACTCTATTGAGGGACTACTTTTTTTTTCTTACTCAATACCGCAGTGGGTGGTATCCCAACGAGATATACAGGCGAGGTTCTTACGGTTGACAAGAATGGCAATGACAAGGTTGTTCCTGGACTTTATGCAGCTGGTGAAGCTGCATGTGTATCGGTACATGGCGCCAATCGCCTCGGCGCAAATTCGCTCCTTGACATCGTCGTTTTCGGTCGGGCTTGCGCTAATCATATACGAGACAATCTCGAACCGGGAAAACCTCATAAGCCTATTTCCGAAAATGCGGGCGTTGAGAGCATCGAGTTCCTGGACCAGATAAGGTCATACGTGACGTTGCTCTTTCAGACTTATTGTTGCTAACTTGCGCGTAGAAAAGCTGACGGACCTGAACCAACCGCCAAGTTGCGGCTTGAACTTCAAAAGGCTATGCAGTCAGATGCCGCTGTCTTTAGAACGCAGGAGTCTCTTGATGAGGGCGTTGAGAGGGTGCGTGCCATCTATAACAAGTTCGAAAATGTTGGAATAAAGGACAGGAGTTTGATCTGGAATTCGCAAGTCTCTCTCTATTTCTGCATGGTGTATCGGTGCTGAATACTGTGACTAGTGACCTTGTTGAAACATTCGAGCTCCGTAACTTGTTGCAATGTGCTATCCAGACCATTACATCGGCAGCAGCCCGTAAAGAATCCCGCGGTGCTCACGCCCGAGAGGATTACCCAGAGGTAAGGGGCTACTTTTGCCCTTATGCTTTTAGTTGACTTGACTTGCGACCCGAAACAGAGAGACGACGCCAAGTGGATGAAACACACCCTGTCATTCCAACATGACATTATCTCGCCTGATGTTGAGCTCAAGTACCGCAACGTGATTGGCACCACTCTTGATGAGAACGAATGCAAATCCGTACCACCTTTCAAGCGTGTCTACTAATTTGTATCCGACAGAAAGGGTTTTAGACAAATATTATCGTATGATAAATACACAGCCATGTATTATGAATCAAGATAATGTTGCATCCAACTCATATTGATGAAAAAGAGGCTCTGGAAAATATCTCGCTCTCACTGTACGGCCACCAAAGTATCTCCCATCCAGTTCGCGTACGGTTTTCCACGCTCCCACTGGTCCAGCAAACAATACAAAAATGCGCACAGCTCCTTCAGGATCAGGCGGTGGGGGTCGCACAAGGTGAACGACGACCCGCTCTACTGTACCATTTTTTGAGCATTCATCACCTAAGCATGGTTATCAGCCTCGCAACTGTATCTGGAACTATCAAACTTGCCGATTTCTTCTCGTAAGCCTTCGTCCTCGAGGTCTTCAGGTCCAACCATGTTAGTTAAAAGGACAACGCGACTAGGCTCGCCGAAACGCTGTCTATCCTCCCGAGCTTTTGCGTCTTCGTTGTTATTGACGATCTTGCCCATCATCTTCAAGTTCGAAGGTACGGGAGTAGAGCCCTTGCTGCCTTTGCCTGCCTTTGCTTGAGCTACTTGCTCCACAGTTAAGGCATTGACAATGCCAGAGCCGTCTGCTCCTAAGCCTTGACCTTCCTTGTGCCCCCACTTAGCCATGAGTCGGGCAGCAAATCCTTGCGGGTCTGGTCTGCTGTGGAACCGAATCTTAGGCCATGAATGGCAGTGGGCTACTCTTCTGAACATACCTTTTCTCTTCTGGCGGTGGGGTCGGAGCAGAGGTGACTGACGTGCCAACATCCGACTTTCCCAGCGCGCTCAACTTTGCAGCAATCGCAGCAGCAGCCTTGATCTTCTCCTCTAACAGATTCGGAGGCGGAGCTGAGAGTGGTGGTGGTGGTACAGCTGGAGGAGCGAATGGATTATATGCTAGGGGAGGCGGTGAGGGCGGCAATGGAACTACAGGAGGTGCAGGTGACTTGTTGGGTACCGTCGACATTGCAAGACGACGAAGGTAGGCTTCTTCTCCTGTTACGCTTTCTGGAGGGACACTGCTCATGGAGAGGCCGGGTATAGTGTCGCTGATATCGTTGCGACTGGGCTCTGGAGGTGTCAATTCGCGAGACATTGTGCTTGCGGATATTGCCAAGCGACGCTGGTAGGCCTCTTCCCCTGAAAATTTGCGATTGACAGCAGCAACAGCAGGAGGAGGTGGAGATGCCGAGTCACGGGGCTTCAATCCAACAGACATTGCAAGGCGGCGTTGGTATGCTTCTTCGCCAGTCAAATCGCGTTCAGCTGCCGTAATGTCCATGTCTTGGTCATCTTCTCTGCGCCAACGATCGACATTGTCGTCGTACTTCCCTACGAATAATAATGAGTCAATCATCCATGATACGCAGACCATAGCTTACCAGCTTTGCGAGGAGGGCGTTCGTCTTCAGAATTTGTGTAATCACTTTGCGAGTAAGATCGCTTCCTTTCTTCCATGCGGCGTCGCTGTGCTTCTCTCTCCCTTCGCTCAATCCTATCCTTTTGCTTCCAGACCTTGTACTCATTATAGTCGTTGGGACGGAGGGGGTCATAAAGTTCAGTCGGATCCCAGACATTGACTACAGGAGCGTTCTTGTTCTGGCACAGACACCTCAGATACAACCAATAAGTGAAAAAAGGCTCAATGGCACCTTTTTTCCCTTGCCTTTCCCGCCACCTTTCCTTCTGTTCTGAGATGCTTTGAAACCATTGACATCTTCGTCAAGAACCATGGAGGGCGGCTTGACCTTCTTACCCCATCCTTGAGTAGGGGGAATTTCTGAGGTAGTCGTAGCAGCCTCAGAGGTAGGCTGCGTTTCCGGCTGTTGTTGAATCAGGGAAGGCGGAGCAGATACAACTGCTGTTGATGAGAATCCAGAGCTGGTGGCGGTTGCTGTGCCGACGGTCGCCGTCAGGACGGAAGCACCCAGAGGAATGCGAGGAACGGAGGGCTTTGATTTTTGAACATTGTTGCGACGGACGGGCGCAAAAGCGAGGGCAGCAGACCACCCTTTGTGATTAAGAGGCGCATATCGATATTTTAATAAACGAGTTCATCAAATGAACGGTGTAACATTAAGAGATACCGGGTGTAGCTTTCCCTGCACCTCCTACGGGGGCAGGCTGGCTTGATTCTGTAATAGCTTGAGTAGCAACGGCTTGAGGCTGAACCTGGGGAGGTTGTGGAGGATTCTGAGGAATAAAATTGGAGGATATGGTAGCACCAGAAGAAGTGAAATGAATTCCACCATAAAGACCGCCAGCTTTACTAGACATGATGGGGGAAAGGGAACAAGAAAGAGGGTTACACATTTCTCGTGTCACTACTTTATTTTATTTCCCACGATTCATTTTCTCCCACCGCCAGAGATATCTTCTGCAGAACCAACCCCAATGAGAGCCAATATGTTGTGAAATGGACGCGCCTAACCTTTGGTGGCTTCGTGGTGCAGCGGGTCAATATTACTGGATTCGATGATTCCGGGACGCGCTTCAATTACGCCAGCCGTCTCTTTCTGGCTTCGTTTAGCCTCACGATCCATGTCCTCATGGTGATGGTGATGACTGGCCCTCCGACCGCGAGGGGCGGGATCAGTCGTCTCAAGCGTTAAATCAGGACAGTGAGCGTATTATCTGCCTTTGTACGTACGCGTTCTGTAGGATCAGATTGGTGCGTTATGTTCGACGACATCATTTTAGTCGGAACAAACGCAATATATATATATTTATACCGGCGGAGGTGCATGACGTTCAACAAAACGTCAGCGAGATGGAGAGACCTCATGACATCAGGCCCAGTGACCGAAGTACCTTTGTTTAGCCTCTTTGCTTAAAATGTGAATTGCAAAATCCCCGCCGTCAACCATTGCCCACCCGTTATGTAATCGTCGTTTGTGGTTCGGGGGTAAGGCCACAGGTGGCTCGTACGATAGTAACTATGCGTCAATGAGTCATATAGAAGGGAAGAGAACGAGATGACTTGCAGATTTTCTGACAACGTGCACCACAGATTCTATCCCTCCTCTATTTTCTGTTCCTGACTTGACCTGGTGACCGAATGGCAATTTAATTAAGGAAAACCCAGGGAGAGACGATGACGAACTTCCGCTAATACAAGCCAGCTCCATAATCCACTTGTTTCATCGTCGTAAGCGGATTCTCCAGCGTAGGCCCCGCCCCGCCTTCGCTTCCCTTGTGGATGTTGTGGAGGCAATGGAGCGGCGGAGGGCGGAACAACTGGCCTTGAGACGATAACTGAGGAGGGCTCGAGATGAGGCAGCTGCAATAATACAGCCCTTAGTTGTCTGAGCACCGGAGGAGCATCGTGAGGGAGAGGGAAGAGGCGTCGATTCATCAATAAAATGTGAGAAAATAAATAAGAAAAAAGCGTTCCCAAGTTGGAAGTAAACGTCGCTCGTCATGGGAGTTCGAGCTGGGGTTGTCGTCTGCGTTACCAGCTTCCTTCTAGGTCAGTCCAGACTTTCTCTCCCCCTTTCCCCTGTCTTAGCTGCCCCCAGGTGCCCTATTTACCCATTGGATTGCCGATTCTCTCACTCTGTGGAAATCACCCATCACAGACGAACATCTATGGATCGCCGCTTCCTACTATTCCATTCTCACAAAGGGCCCTTCTGAGATTCTCTACATCCTGTCCGCCATCGTTGTCGTTGGTGGTACAACTATCCTCTGGAGTTTGGGCGATGGCAACGCAGGCAACATTTTATTCGATGGAGGCAGTATTTGTGCGCTTTTCTTTCCCCTCGTTTCCCTCTCCCAAATCTTAATATTACCACCCAGTCCTGTTCGGAATGACCATCATCATGTACCTTCATACAGTACTGCCAAGTAGGTTTCTCAATATTTTTGCTTTTTTTTTTACCCTTCATCAACTATACAGACATTTTCGATTCGTTCAGCTCTCTACCCTCCCACCAACTCAAGGACCCCTTCCCCCCCTCTCTCAGGCACGTGACGCTGGAGCTAGCCTCTAACAATCTTATTTGCAGCGTCGCTCTGACCGGCGTCCTTGCCTTGCAAGCCGGACGTTCCTGGGCTGAGAGGTCTGACGACGATGACGATGACGACGCCGTCACGTCCGAGGACGTAAAGGTGCCGCAAAATTAAAATGCGCGAGCCGAACAACACTCAACCCACGGAAACATTTTCCTATACACACAATTTCACATCATCTATACCGGTCGGATGTATAACAGGCTATCGAGGGGATAATTAAAACAGTGCATATTTCTATACGTAGGCTACAACTCCTGCACAATGTCTTCTTTCCGCGGTCTTTGCTGTTTGATTTCACGACCTTGACCTATTATTGACTGAGCTTCGTCATCAATAACTGTTCCCAGTCCTTCTTCTTTAACCAATCCTAATACGTGATCCAATTCAACAAATCCGTCCTTGTCAACATCGAGCTTTTGAATGACGCTTTGCGCTACTTCTTCCTCAGGCTTATGCTTGATCACCGCCAATGCCTTTCGTAGGTCCTGGACTGATATCCGTCCTTGGGCATCCGCAGAGATCATCTGTAGCGAATTCCCGACGCGGGCGTCATATTCTTGTAATTGACTATCGATTTTCGTGAGCATTGATCGAATACGTTTTGTAAGTGCGCCAGAAGGCGACGTGGGGTCCTAGATTCTTGAATCAGTTTCAAACAGTCCCCAGGCTGACAAATGCACATTACCTCTTCGGCTTGCAGATTCTCTTCCATTAATGCACGCAGCTCATCACGCTCCTTCAAGACGCTGGATTTAGAGGATAGAATGGATAAAGCCTCGCTCAACTCTTTCAGTTGTTCCGTGGTCATACGTGCATTCTCAATTTCAGAGCTTTCTTGGACAAGCTAGATCCATGAAAGTAAGTAACCTGCCTCCATACAACATGAGTGGTATGCACCTCGGAATCGGGTAGCAGTGATTCAGCAGTGCGAGCCTCCAGCTCGGCAGCCTCCCGCGCAGCCCTGCGGGCATCTTCTTCTTTCTGTTCTTGTTCCTGCTCGTCTTCGATAAGTTCTTGTTGCTGTTGGAGGACTTCAAGTTTTTGCTTGTAGCTGGCTTTATCCGAATCTACTTCTAACTCGGCTTCGTTGAGCTTCAAGTAATTTAATCAATCGTATCATATCATACGAAGCCCATTATGAACATACCAAGATATCCGGTAGACCGCACAAGACGTTTTCCAAACTACGAATCACCGCAGCCTTGCTATCTTCATCGTCACCGGGTTTCTTGTCGAAATAGAAAGCTCGTCCGAGTATGAGCAGCACACCCGAGACGCGATTGTGCAAATGAAGAGTAATCCATGTCGCAAGTTCGTCCCGCAAGCGCGCTGGAGACACACCAAACGTACGGATTCCACGGGACTGGCAAGCCCCTTGAAGCTCAGAAGTAGATAATGATACCACTCCCTCAGCGTCAATAAGTTGATCATCTCTCCGAAGATTCAATAGGCGAGAGCGGATTTGACCACGGAGGAAATTATCGGTCCCGAAGGCGTGTAAGCCCATATATCTGCACATGGATACTAACTGGGGCCGAGAGAGATTGTCAAGCGTAAGGTCGTCATCAAATAGCTTCGCTACGTTGATAACATCCTCCACAGAGGGAGATTCGCCCGTAGTACGGACCTACAAACAATGTGGTCTGATTCGAGAGTGTCCACGTAGAGGGAGAAGTAAAAAATAACCTTTCGGAAAAACTCCTTAAATGCGGCGCTCCCCACGATATGGGCATTCGCTTTAAGCCCCGACTCACGCAGCGTTTCTTGTAAAAACTTTGCCATCTCCAGCCGAACCCTCAATAACTTGCGCTGCTTCTCTTCCTACGACGATGCGTGCGGTCATAAGGGTGGGATGTCCCAACTGATATATAATATAAGCTTACTGCAGCGTACTTGTCTTCAAAAGTCGAAGGGAGCATATTGGGGAACAGTTTCAATGCAACTGGCAAAAGTAATTCCATGAACGGTACGATGACAAAGACAGCGAAAGGCACAAGGCGTATAAGATCTTGGGTTGTACGCCTCAGCTAGATGCAAATGGTCGTGAATGTTTTGAGGGAAGGGTAGACGGATGAAATACCTGTCGTCGCTCGCGTCGCGTTAGAGTTTCACCTTGCAATATTTTCCATTGCAACTTTGAAGCTATACGGACTTCTGAGACCAGCAACTTGGAACCATGCCAATAATGCTGGGCTTCGTGTTTTACTTTTTTCCATACTCTCGTTGTCAGTGGAGCCTTGGCAGTGTCTGGTAAATTTGCATGTAGCGTTTTGTGGTCTGGCCCCGAGTTGGAGGAATTACTACTATTGGTGCTCTGGTGCAGACGGGGGACAAGAAAAATCTGCTGCTGCGGGAACGGAGGTGATTTGACGCGTCTACGAGAATAAATAAGCGATGAATAGCGAGGGCGAATGAGAGTAGGAGGCAGCACTCGAGGCAGCCATAATGACATGGAGGGAAATCAAACTGTCACGCAACACGCCATGGCTGCCCCTTTTGACGCCGACTCAGCCGCCTACAAGAAAGCAAGCAGGCAGTTCTACAAAGCAACAAGAAACCGACCTCAGGATTCCGGTGCCGATTGGTCTGCTTTTCGTACCGTCGAGAAGCGTTACAAAGCCCGGTTTCCACCACCAGATCTCTCTACAGCTCTTGATCTTGCCGTGCTAGAACCACAAAAGGAACAAGAAATAAAACAAGGTGTATGGCGCGGTAGTGCAGATGCCATTAAACATAAAGAAATTCATATAAAAGGCTCTCATGGTGAGAAAGCCTACATCATCCCTCGTATACCTGGTACGGCAAGGGCATCTTGACATCCATATTTACCTTAACAAGATGTCGATTTATCTAGGTCTTGTTGTACTTCCTGCCTTTGTCAAAGCAGACCTTCAACGCGAGCTTATTCGATGGGCTCTTTGTACACATTCCAGAGATAATGAGACAAACCTCCACATCCATTACGATCTACCAGCAGAAGGGGTTTGGAATGCCCACTTCAATTTCAAGTCACATTCGCGCCCAGAGGCTATAGTAAAACCCAGGGCACCTTCGTCTGACGGGCGGTCAGTATCAGGACCCAGGCAACTGGTGAACAACACAGAGGCGGCACCAGAATCATTTGATCTTATCTTGTCCACACCCAAGCTACCACAGGAACCGGCTACTACACTGGGCCCCGCCTCAGCATCCTCCTTGATGTACAAATTAAGATGGGCGAACATTGGCTGGTTCTATCACTGGGGAACTAAACAATATGACTTTATGAAACCTAGAGTCCCTGTAAACCCCCTGGTACGAGACCTCTGCCGAAGTATAGTGGAAATGATAGACTGGGACGACGTTTTCCGGGGGACAGAGGAAGAGTGGGGAGACTCTGGGCCAGAGTGGAAGGCATGGGATGAAACTTACGGTAGGTAAATTTTATACACGGTAAATTTTATGACTGAATATCTCTCCAGAGCCAGACGCAGGGATCGTGAATTTCTACCAGGTCAAAGTGAGCGTCGCCGTTCCCTTCGGTGTTCTTTGATGAACTGATACAGCTAGGATACACTCATGGGGCACGTCGATCGCTCTGAGGTTTGCGCCACATCACCGTTGGTGTCGATTTCGTGAGGGTCATCCATACCCAATATCCGACTATCAGCTTATTCGAGACCATAGGCTAGGAAATGCTGCTGTATTCCTAATCGGAGGGAAGACTAGAGGTGTCGAACCTATTCCTCTAATTTTACGGTCTGGCGATGTCATTGTCATGTCTGGGCCACAATGTCGCAGGGCGTACCATGGTTAGCATTTACACTGTGTCAGACTCTTGCTGACACACAACAGGTGTGCCGCGTATCCTGAAAGGCACATTGCCATCTTACTTACGCTCGGAAGATGTAAAGGAACCTGGTTGGGATATATATGAAGAATACATGACCACAACCAGAATAAATATCAACGTTCGCCAGGTCTTTCCCAAAGATTTCAAACCTTGCAATCTGGGGAGAGCCTGATAGACCCGTATTTGGTTTTATTTTGCATAGAGGGTTTAAGTGTACTCGCACAAATAGCTGTATAGTTTCTATCCCTATTCTCCCACGCCTCCTGACACACATCCTCAAAAGACTATCATGGAGAACGATCAGGTAGTGAAGCCAGAACCGACTTTAGAACATTTCTGACCTTCATACACTAGGGAATTCTTGTTGACCTTTATGTCCCCCGAAAATGCGCAGCAACCAGTACGTGCATTAATGGATTCTGACGCGACATCTCTGACGATTGCCGCACACGCAGACAGACTGATCACTTCAAAAGATCATGCATCTGTACAAATCAGTATTGCCGATGTGGATTCGAATGGCCGTGCGCTGCCTACATCAACGACGTTCGCTCTGTGCGGCCCGGTTAGGTCCCAAGGCGAAGGCGATGACAGTCTGAATAGACTGGCGACCAAGGCAGGGTGTGAGTATGCGTGGAATCAAGTGTATATTGTTCTTATGATGTTACTACAGTGCTACGGAATGTCTGGTCATACTCAAAATGATGTTCAAACTGTGTATATTTTTTTTTTAGGAATTGAGTGTAATTCGAGCACGTGATGCTGCGCCAGAGACCACCATTGAGGTCATTGAGACTATCCTCCCTCTCATCGCTTTCCAACCAAAGGCCCTTTGTCTTGAACTACATTGATGGTTGAGATAAAGCACGTCGACGCTTCTGAGACCAGAGTCCTAGACGACGACAAGTACAGACTGATCTACAGCAAGTCTAAAGTCTATGTGAATCCGACAGCATATGCCAGAGATAATATTCCTGGTTTTGTGGCATTGGTCACGGGCGTCAGTCGGGATATATGATATAGATTTTTGCCATATCTCACATGTTGCGCCTCAGGAAACCGCGAATCCAACATACCTTTTGGCATGGATACCAGAATCCCTGTTAAACGAGAGGGGTGCCTCCGAGTGGGACAAGTTTATCAAGGTGGAAGAGAGAGCAATTCAAGAAGAGGAAGATGACGGTGCGTTTCAGACGTCCTTTGACTTGTCCGTGTTAAAAAGGAGCCATCACAGATGTTGTCCTTGTCGAGCTGCCAACAAAGAGACCAGAGTCATATGCTTTCTCTGTCCAATTGACATCTATATACTCACTCGTAGTCCATCCTCCGAGTCTCTCATCATGGTGTGAGCAGCTTGGATGCCTTTCCTCGCACCCTGTGCTAATACCACACTCGCAGATGGGACGATAGGAATAAACCTCACCAACGGCGATTGCCTCCCTACCCTTCATTTCCACGACGACGAGTCACTTTCGATTACCTTACCCTCTCCACAGAGACCAACGAGCGATCTCACTTATCCACCACCCCCACCTCTAGGCCGATCCTCGCACGTGCCAAAACCGCCTGCTTCATGGGGTGGTGAAGACCTGCTATCGCGCCTCCGTTCTTACGCCCACATCCAACGTTCTACGCTGCAACCATCCCTGTTCCTCGTCGATCCTTCTCGTGCCGACCTCCAGGCGCACACAACACAGATATTTCCTGACGATGCAGTTGATGACATCCTGGCGCAATCTGGTTATGCCGGTTCACATTCTCCCGTGCCACCGCATAGGCGACCACGACCATTGTCTAGCCCACCCGTGGCGATGGACCCATACTCTCAACGAACCTCCGTTCTGCACCGTTCTCTCGGGACGGTGGGTACGGATCCTCAAACTTCATCATCCCAAGCACGAATGGCCCTCCTCCAATCGTTCTCAAACATCACACGCGCCACGAAACATGCGGCACAGAATATTTTATCGCATCCATTAGCTAAACCCATAGTGCCACACCTCCCTGACCCGGTAAAAAGCCTAGTCAGTGCTCCTGGTGAGTGGGAATGGGGGAGCTGGGTGGAAAAGGGGGGAGTTGGCGAGTTTGAGAGCGCTCGTGTATACTTGGCTAGGTGGGCGAGAATTGTAGCTGAAGAAGGGGAACGCGCTCGTCGGCGAGAAGCTCATGCATTACTGTCTCCATCAGTGGAGGTGGTAGAGGAGGATTCCTCATTGGGAATCTTTGAGCTGTTGCATTCAACCTCTAACCTGCCGACTCCTCGAACATCGCGTGATCCTAAACATCCCATTGATCCAAAGAAATGGGCAGGTTTCTTTGATCGAAAGGGCCGCCCAATCGGACGAGTAGAAGAAATGAAGCGGGAAGTATTCAAGTGCGGTGTCGGCCTAGAAGACAAGTTACGGTCTCAGGTGTGGCCGTTTCTGTTGGGAGTGTTCGACTGGGAAACGGATGCTGAAGACCGTCACCAAATTTGGGAAGGAAAAAGGTATGAGCATGTAAACCTTGACCGCTGCGTCCCCTTATTTTCTACGTAGGAGGGAGTATCAAAGACTCAAGGATGAGTGGTGTGGTGTTCCCGAAGTTTTGGACAGACCAGACGTGATAGAAGAACGACATCGCATTGACGTCGATTGCCGCCGCACTGACCGAAATCATCCCCTGTTTTCAATGATGGATGTCGACGCTCCAGATGGTCAAGAAAGCTTGAAGCGATACACGACAATTTCTCCCAATGTTGCTGATATTGGTGCCCAGTCGCCCAGCAATGAACACATTGACCGATTAGCAACAATACTTCTGACATACTACTTTTATGAGAAAGAGCTTGGTATGAAGGTATCTCAACCCATTTCTTACTCTGACCAACGCCTTCAGGCTATGTTCAGGGAATGTCAGATCTATGTGCACCGCTTTACGTCGTCATGAATGGAGACGAAGAAATGACATTCTGGTGTTTTGTGCAGTTCATGGAACGAATGGTATCTCAGTCGTTGTCCGACAATTGCATACCTAACTAATCTGACTATAACCACAGAAACAGAACTTTTTACGAGACCAGAGCGGGATGAAGAAGCAGTTATCAACTCTACAGCAGCTAATTAACGTGATGGATCCTGAGCTGTATAAGCACCTAGGTCCGTCTTATTCGCCTGACTCTCAGTACCGAGTAGTTGATCATTCGCGCCTTTCAGAGAAAACTGATGCTCTTAACCTTTTCTTTTGCTTTCGGTAAGCTGCAAAAAATCGTCGATATAGCCGGGATTCAATACCATGTAGATGGGTTCTCATCGCCTTTAAGCGGGAGTTTCCCTTTGAGGATATTCTCCGCCTCTGGGAAGTACTATGGACAGATTATTATAGTCTGAATTTCGTCCTCTTCGTTGCATTGGCCGTTCTGGAATCTCATCGGGATGTCATTATGAGATATCTTGTCGAGGTAAGTTATCCAAGCCTGGGATGTCGTCACCAATCTGACGGTCGATACAAATAGTTTGATGAAATACTGAAGGTATGTGTCGATTTTTGTATCTACGTTTTGAAAGAACTCAACTTCCTCCAGTACTGCAACGACCTTAGTATGACCATCGGGCTAGACTCAACCCTCGCTCAAGCTGAAGTGCTCTTCCTATCATTTGCCCAGTCAGTAGCAGACATCGACAGAAGAGCAGGGGAAAGTAAGGGGTCGAGCATGAATGGGCTGCGCAGTCGCGCACGAATTCCAGACGACTTGACGAGTGCTGGGGTGCTGACTATATCGGATGATTTGCGAGACTTACTGAAAACAGAGTAGAACGTGTTATTTACGTAAATAATCATGTCTAGACTTGCTGCCTTGAGGTCGATAGCGCTGAGAGAGCCCCCGACACTACCCGATTCCGTCCTTTATAAGTGCTCAGAGACCTCTCTAGTTGTATTTGATGCATACCCGAAATCGCTGTTCCATTTTTTGATTCTTCCAAGGGTTCATGACTCCTTCACTATTGATGACCTGACGAACCTCCACTCGCTCTTGCGAAAGGGTCGGGAGCCCGCGAAGAAACTCGTTCATGAATTACAAACGGCCGCCAAATCGCTCAAACATGATATCGAGGAAGAGATGGTTAGATGTTACGGCTTCAAGTGGGAAGTATGGATGGGGTTCCATGGGGCGCCATCCATGGTGTACGCATATCTCTATCTGTGGAAGCTAAAATATGCTGAGGCAATTTGACCCAGCCATCTACATTTGCACGTCCTTTCCGCTGATTTATGTTCAGAAAAGATGAAGAACAAGAAACATTACAATTCCTTCCACCCCAAACTCGGATTCTTTATTGATATCGAGAAGGTGTTGCATTGGCTCGGCACGACCCATCCCTCGCACAGTTCGGTAAGTTTTTTTTTTTTTTTGCAAAATACTAACCGTACGGACTAATTGCAATCAGGTAATTCATACCAACCCAGCCGCCTACGAATACATCTTAAAGGAACCGCTGGTTTGTTTTCGATGTGACAAGGGTCTGAAGAATATGCCTACTCTGAAGGAACATCTGCAAGAAGAATGGGAGTCATTGGCTAGGCAAGAACGACTGAAAGTAGGTAGGAAGAAAGTTTCTGGACGCGAAACGAGGACTGGTGGAGAGCATGAAGAAGACGGTGAGGAAAAGGCGGTACGCTAGTGTAGTCCGTTCAAGTCTAGCATATGCAGCACAAAAAGTTCATCCAGGAGGCTGGCGGACGACAATGAGGGAACTTGAATGTAACGCCATATATATATCTGAATACAAAATACTGACCGACCGCTGTATTCTATTTACAACATTCCTGGTCATGGCAATTACTTCGTCACGGTCTCGTTGCTTGCTTTCAATCTCGCTACACGGGTGCGTTCACTCGCTTCACGAATGGCCCAAGTGAGTTCGTATGTCCTTACGGCATCTATAGAGCACAAGCTGAGCTCCTGGCATATAGCTACAAGACGCGACTGACCATCGTATGTGCTCAGAATCTGAGCCGCTTCTGGATCTTCTTCTATATCTTCGATAACATCGATCAGGTTGGAGACTTCAGAGAAGAAGGGGTCATCATCCGAGAAGGTGTGTACCTTCTCAATGTCGTCTCCTGGCTTTCGTACGTGGAGCACAGGCAACACATATGGATTGACCAACCTAGAATAAAGAAATGTATTAGACTATTGTCGTCGATCCAGAGAGATTTCGAGAACTTGAGCGAATATCCATCGGCATAAACTTCGAATTCACAACTATAGTTGGTGCCCTGCAGTGCAACAACGTGAGTAAAACTACCCACAGCGCCGCTATCATATTTCCTGAGTAATGATACCGATCACTTTAACAGGTCTGATTTCGAGGGTAAAGCTCATACCAAGTAGCCGTTGTAACACGGGGGATACGGTTTTCGGGTGCGATTTGGCTTTCGTCAATTTGCATTTTGGATAGTTGGCCAGCGTTCTCATCCCATTCCAGAGAGTGGGCCTGGACAGACGAATAGTCCACTTCACCGCCAAAATAGCGAGACAGATCGCAAAAGTGGGTTCCCTGCTCCACGATTGGGCCCGCACTGAGGTTCCGTTTAGTAAGACTTGATCTGCTGATAAAAAAACATCGCACCTCTTTGATTTATCCCACCAGTCAGGTTTGGCGATACTTTCGTACGCACAAGCATAACGGGCGATGGTAGCCATGACGGTCAAGTTATTTTCATCAATGATTTGCTTCATCAATTGAACTGCTTTCAAGTAGCGAAGCATATACCTGGCATGGATTAAGACCCCCCAGGGATACTTGGGCACAGCCCGCAACTCACCCAACTGAACAAATGGTTTTGGTATCGTGGATCATTTTGGCGATCTGGTATCCCTCCCCAATTTCATGCACGGGTCCAGTTGCAACAGGTTTCTCAACAAAGATCGCAACACCAGGAAAGTG
This sequence comes from Amanita jacksonii TRTC168611, assembly GCA_000497225.1. Classification (NCBI taxonomy): domain Eukaryota; kingdom Fungi; phylum Basidiomycota; class Agaricomycetes; order Agaricales; family Amanitaceae; genus Amanita; species Amanita jacksonii. Next base: position 73,565 of record KI546984.1, read on the forward strand.
CTTGAGAATCTGTGCTTCTACATCTCGGCCAGCTTGAAGAGTCCCCCGGTACATTGGCGGGCTACCAATAACGAAGACCTTGGGATGTTCCCATCGAGTCTTGTTCTTGAGAAACTCATCAAAATCCTTGTAGACGCGGGTATCTTGGTATGCAGACACGACAAAAGAGTCACACTTCTTTTGCAAGACAGCCTTGGCGCGCTCCGTGGCCGGATCCACTATGGCAATCACCTTGAGACGGCGCCCAAGTTTACTGGGATGCGGTATATGCGCGGTCACTAGCAAGCCCTCTCACATGTGACAATGTAAGCTTACTGCTCAAAGCGGAAAGAGTGGTTCCAGGGACCTTCAGGCGATCCTAAGGAAAGGCATATGGATTCGCGACGATGGGAGGAAAAAATACAGACCAAACATGATATTTCCTGCACCGATAAAGACTACATTGAAGTCGTCCGAACCACCGACGTGGCTCGTCCTGTGTGGAAGATAAGAAGAGAACTGATAAGAATAGAATGATCGTACTTGTCCATGGGAACGAGCCTCCATGGATCGATGGAAGGACGGCGAGAAGAGATTCCGGAACCATGCCTGCCAGACGGACGACGATCTGGCTGAGATGGCCTTCGGCTGGACATGGTGGGGGAGAAGATAAAGATGATGGGGACCTTGCTCCCGCTTATATGTACTTAAGGTGACAGTCACAGGATCTTATAGTTGCTCTATCTGGCCCTTCTCCTTTCGCGAAAGCTCCTCCCTTCTCCGCTCCACCGCCTCCAGCCTATCAGTGACGGCCTTTAACTCAGCTTTCAGCTTTTCGTTCTCTTCTGTCATTTTTAATATGTTTGATGCACGTTTTTTAACCCGATCTTCTCTGTGGAGCATCAAAACATTCACCATTGTTCTTTCACATCCGCCACGCGCTTTGTTGGGTGAACGGACATGTACTTACAACGTAGTGCCAATAATAATGGATGGGTCGAAGTCGAGGTCGGACGACACGGGTATTTCTGGTAACTTGAGAGCGGCCTGACGGGCCTTTTCGGCCTCCTGGCTCAAGCCTTCAGCGTTTGTGTCTGCGCCGTTTCTGTAGCAATGTCGTCTCTTGTATCAGGAAATGGAGTTGACCAACTGACTCGGTACTTTTTCTTGGTTCTTCATCACCAAACATCCCGCCTGGCTGGGGCAATTGGAACTAGTTGAGGGCAACTGGAAGTGGGGTTGGTTGCTGGATTAGATGAACCATTCCCAGGCTCAACCAGTGTGCATCATTACTGCCAGTCATGAACTCGGGCTATTTATTGGTGTCCTTTTCCATCGTGTTCTTTGCAATCGGCAGTTATGCCATTCTTTTCAGCGCTTTTCTGCCGACTCCATCCAACGTCGTGCGTACTCTGAACAGCACTCCCTGTGTAGACGTTGAACTTGCTGTCCAGATCCTCAGATTTCTTGCCACGGACATACACTACAAGTACTTTGCCGTCTTAATCATACCTACTGGCGCGTACTTTGTCATTGCAAACTGGGTTGGTTGGCAATATTACCAAAATTCGTAGTAGTTCCCATTACACTAAAAACGTACATGTAGGACTAGAATAAATAGATGCAATAAATAACAAGGATGTCATTGGTATACTTATGCGTCGTCTCTTTTTGCGAACAGCTTGCTTCTTCTTTGAACTTCCCGTAGTTCAAGCCATAGCCTACCCCGCTTCTCGCCATCTTGAGTTGTTGTGAGCGATTTTGGGGTGGACGGCTCTTGCACCGGTTTCGTGGCAAAACTCAAATTTGATCGTGCGGGGCTAATTTCACGGTGTCGTTGGTAAGAAGCAGAGGTTCCTGTGGGGCTTGAATCCCGATGAGGTCTCGCCCTGAACAAACCACCAATGTTCGGCTTGCGGCTGCTTGGCTGGGAAAGGAGACCGGAAATCGAAGGACTAGGTTCATCCTCCTGATTATCTATTCTGGCGTGTCGTGAATGAAAAGTGTTCAAAGGGGCGACATTTGGCCGGACAGCGTTATTGTTTAACCGAGGAGCGGCTGTTGGTAGTCGGAGGTATCTCGCGCGCCTGCCAGCAAGGGTTAGCCGCGAACAACAAGATCGATCTTTATATGCTCACGCGACCGCTTTCAGAGCCACTTTGGCACGGTAAGTCTCCGTCCACTGATTCATGAATTTTGCTTTGCTTGTCCATTAGGTGTCGCGTCAGAACAGGATGGTAAAGACTCACAAAGGACGGCGGTTTGATGGACTTCCCGAGCTGTCTTAGCTTGCAGGGCACCGGGTAGAGCCGAACGCCAGATACCGAAGTATTTAGTCTTGAGTTGTGTCGCGCGGAAGCGCAACGCTGGGAGACACTGGGAATCAAAGGATTGTCATGTCAATGTCATACAACTGTCTCAGCGAATATTGACCTTGGTTCTTGAATGCCATACCCCAAAAGTCCGGAATATCAAATTTCTTCGGCCTTGTAGGGTAAAGTCATGCTCCTGTGATAGCATGAAGTGTCATTTATCAAGAAAAGACCCTTAGCGTACCAATACACGTAATTTTTCTTCGACAAAGCGGTCCCGCCATTTATCCCATGCCCTGAGAATCAACATCGAATCGAACTGCTCTTCTTTTTCACGAAGAGTAATGCGACGCCGACGTGTCGTTCTGGTGGCTGCAAGCCAGCGGTGGAAGAATCTACGGAGATGTTCTGGTTCGGTTGCTTCAGAATAGCTCAAAACACTAAAAGAGCAAGCAGACCTTCTCTTTTAACATACTGGTAACTCTCCATAAGGCTGAGCTCCTCAGCATGACGTATACAGAGCGCTTTCCACTTCTTAAAAGACGAGCTACAAGATTGTAGTCAGCTTTTGAGAAGTCCAATGGAACCAGGGAACTGACGCTTGGATGGATAAATTGTATTGTTGGGAGACCTCTAGTTCCCGCAATTTTATCTCAATTACTGCAGTTGTCCATCGTTCAAGGGCATTTTGCGCGATCCGCTGGTTTGGTTTTGAGATTTTGATTTGATGATACGTGACCGGAAGAGTACTGCGCTTACCCTTACTACCATATCTTGTATAGTCTGCTCCGATATCCTGCGAGTTCGCTCTTGTTCTGTCCGATGTAACCATCCTGGGAATAGCAGTTTTTTAACATCCAATGAGGCCAACAAAATGAAATACAATACTTGAGAACCATCTTTTCATTTTGTCATTCCGAAACTGTTTCAACAGACCCTCCCGTTGCTTTTCATCTACCTGGAAACGCCAGGATTTCCAAGCGCTGCGTGTCGTAAAAAACCTGTCAGCTATTCTAGCCAACTTGGCGCTTTTTAGCCTCTCGCGTAGGGCAAGGCGCCACGTCAAAAGAGCACGATCTGAGAGTTGCGTGGCATGATGTTGCCCAGCATAAACGTTAATCTTTTGGTGTGCTGTAAACTCTCGTAGCCATATACGAAGTGCCGAGACGAGTGTACTCGATTGGGGTCTCCTGGCGAACAAATCAGCCATTTCTAAGAATATCAGTATTTTATCTTCTGAATGACCTAACCTCTGGACATACCTTCATCATGACTTCGATCTCGCAAGCACTTTTTCCAGGCAGTAAAACTATTTCTGAGGTAACGTAGATGTATCACGCGTTCAAGTAATGTTCCTCGTTCCTGGGCTTTCCAGACCCGGAGAACCGCACGGAGCAGTATGCCATCCCGCCTTGCTGCCCGTTTGTCGGCTTTATCGTACATAAGCTAAAGATGGCAGTAGTTAGGCTGGTTAATCACCGACGAAGGTCATGAACCATACAAGTATCCGATCGCGCGCTGCTTTCCACGATCTTATAGTGCTCTTCATTAGAGCAAAGTCATGGAAGGATTCAGCAACTTGAAAGGCATTCCTGATAGACTGTGAGCCATTTTAGTTGGAAAATTGCACTCGCGATTACGCACGACCGCTTTCTCCAAACCGCCATGCTGTTTCTCAATGTCTTTAAATTGGTCTGTCGAGTGAATGCCTTCTCAGACAAGGAAAGATCCAATGCGTGCTTCCAACGGGTCCAGCTAAGAACCAAAAGCTGGTACATTCTTCGTTGTGCTACCTCATCAGCATGCACCTCCAGCTGGCCGACGTATGAAACTCTGCTATTCCAACGCTTGAAAAAGGCCGCCATCAGATAGCCATGGTATCTGTGTGTAGCGAAGTGCAATCGATAAACGTGCAGCCATTTAAACCAAGCTTCTCTCTGTATCCTGGATTCCTGCCTCCCTCGTACGACTTTCAGCCTTGATCGCATATCCTGGCGCCACCTTTCCTGTCGCTTCATTTTCAACTTGTCTACCCAAACGCCGAAGATGAATTTCAGGCGTTTCGTGTTAAACATTTGCACGGTACGCTCGCGAAATAATCGTCGGGCGGTCAAACATCGATGCCAACGCTGGAAAGCGACGCGCAGAATGAGACTATTTCTCGCTTCATCGATTTGGCTGTTTGTAACCTTTCAAACTTTTAGAAAAGACAAGATTAGTACGCCCAAACCCGTAGGACATACGATAATCCATTGGTACCCATTCTTCCATATTTCCCAACATCTCTCGACTAGTCTATCGCGATAGAATTGTGCCGCATCTTTCTCGTCTCGTTCCATTTGTATCTTCTTCCAGGCTTGATTTTCATTGACAACGCTACCTTTCTTTTCCCTCGCTGCGGCAATAGTTCTGCGAGCAGTAGACGCATCCAAAGGTGTCTTGGGCCTGATAGCCATCCGGAGAATTTGTTCGACAGGATCAGCGCCACGAACCTGGAATGTAGACATCTCTCGTTCTGTTGTTTTGTACGAGGGAGGAGCAGACGACGATGGCCTGTTGCCCTCGGATGTAACCGAGATTATATCACTCGCCCGTGACGTTGATGTTGGTATTAATCCTCGGGTACGCCTAGCCAAGGTCTCTGTCTCCATTGAGTCGTATGTTGTCTCAGAAGCGCACGGTGATCCCTCCCGGAGCGGAATCCTGGGGGTGTTGTGGTACTGGGGCACATCTACGTCGTCAGGAAACGGAACCTCGTGCGTTATCTGTAAAAGGTTCCTTCGGCGTTGGTCAAACTCTGGCAGGGCAGGGGAGATGGAGGAAAATCCAGCGTTCTGAGGCGCTCTAGCCTGACCGCCATTGCAGGTGCCATAGCCAAACTTGCTTTTGACCTCAGCCCACTTCTCTCGCCAGGTTTCTCCCCGCCAGTTCCCCACTTTCAGTAATTTTGCGTAACCTACGACTTCATCAGGGGCGAGACCGCGCTCCTCCAGAACGCGATTGTACGCTTCGAAGACAGCCATAAACCCAACGGCATTGGGCCCAGCCCGTTGAAAGACAGCGTCGAGAAAATCAACTTCTTGAGAGGTGAGGCTTTTCAGTTGTTGTTCGGACCTGAATGAAAGGTCAGTTGGAGATTTCGATCTGACATTTCGAGGAATCCTCGCAGGAGGAGAGGCTTTTGTAGGGCGAAATTCGGACATTCGCCCTTGGAATGCGGCCATGGCAGTGAGCGTGACGCGTTATTTACTGTTATTTGTATGCAAAGGGATTATGGCTCTCCCTCTTTTTGTATGATAGTAAATTTGCGGAAAACCCAAGCATCGTACCGTACTGACCACAGCCTTCGCACTGAGCCAGATGCGAATATGAACCTGAAAAAGAGTGCAACGCAGGGTGGTTCCACACCCGGGGCATCGTGCTCATGGCATACAAAACTAGTTGATAGTGTACATCAATTTTCTCCCGTCAATCTAAGAGAAAGGAATATCGTCGATTCTAGCTAGTGCGATAAGATACAATGCAAAACAACTGCAAGTCCTCATGAAGATGCAAGCGGCGAAAGCCAACAAAGAATCAGATGTTGCCTTAATCGACCTCCTCGACACTTGGTCCATCCTCGCCACCTGCGCCTGGGAAACCACCAGGAGCGCCACCAGGAGCACCACCAGGAGCACCACCAGGGAAGCCACCAGGGAAGCCACCAGCGCCACCAGCAGCTCCATATACCTTCATCATAATGGGGCTAGGCGGTCAATCAGTCAACAGTCGGACGAGAACTTCGGGAGACGTACTTGGCAACACCCTCTAGCTCCTTCTGCTTGGATTCATATTCCTCTTTTGAAGCTTCCTGAGAGCTATCCAGCCATGAGATTGTCTCGTTTACGGCTGCCTCAAGCTTCGATTTATCATCAGAATCGAATTTACCGGCCAATTTCTCGTCGCTGAGAGAGTTCCGGAGGTTATATGAGTAAGATTCGAGACCATTCTTCGCAGTAATGCGCGCGGCGGCGGCCTCGTCCTCGGCTATATAGCGTTACTAGGGGCGTGGAGAAAATGAGCTCATACATACCTTTGTACTTTTCGGCTTCCTGAACCATGCGCTCGATTTCTTCTTTTGAAAGACGACCCTTATCGTTTGTGATCGTAATGCGGTTAGACTTGCCGGTGGTCTTGTCTGCGGCTGAAACGTTCAAGATACCATTGGCATCAATGTCGAATGTGACCTCGATTTGCGGGACGCCGCGGGGCGCTGGTGGAATTCCTGATAATTCGAATTTGCCGAGCAAATTGTTATCTTTTGTTCGTGCACGTTCACCTTCGTAGACTTGAATAAGAACACCGGGTTGGTTGTCGGAATAGGTCGAGAAAATTTCGGATTTCTTCGTTGGTACTGTCGTGTTACGTTTGATCAAGGCTGTCATAACACCTCCGGCAGTTTCAATGCTGTTAGAAACATGTAAACTTGTTGCCACATGTGAGACGTTCAAAACCTACCCCAGTGAGAGTGGCGCAACATCGAGAAGCAGAAGATCCTGAGTCTTTTCAGACGTATCACCCGAGAGAATAGCAGCTTGGACCGCAGCACCGTACGCAACAGCCTCATCGGGGTTGATGCTCTTGTTTGGCTCCTTGCCATTGAAGAAATCAGAAACGAGCTTGACGATCCGGGGAATACGGGTTGAACCGCCGACCAGGACGATTTCATGAACATTGGACTTGTCAATCTTAGAATCGCGGAGGACCTTCTCGACTGGCTCAAGTGTGCTACGGAATAGATCTTGGCACAGTTCTTCAAAACGAGCACGAGTAATAGATGTGTAGAAATCAACGCCCTCGAAAAGGGAATCAATTTCAATAGATGTTTGCGTGGCTGATGATAGCGTGCGTTTGGCACGCTCACAAGCTGTACGCAGGCGACGGACGGCACGGGCATTCGTGGTAAGGTCTTGTAGGATGTCAACATGTGGGTTATATAGTACGATAAATTCTTACCCTTCTTATATTTACGCTTGAACTCTTGTACAAAGTGGTTCACAAGTCGGTTGTCAAAGTCTTCACCGCCAAGATGCGTATCACCGGCTGTGGCCTTCACTTCGAAGATGCCCTCCTCGATAGTGAGAAGAGAAACATCGAAAGTTCCACCTCCCAGATCGAAGATAAGCACATTACGTTCGCCGGATACTTTTTTATCGAGCCCGTATGCGATGGCAGCTGCGGTGGGTTCGTTGATGATACGGAGAACATTCAAGCCGGCAATGGTACCAGCATCTTTTGTGGCCTGACGCTGAGAGTCGTTGAAGTAAGCAGGTACGGTCACAACTGCATTTGTAATCGTCGCTCCGAGATATGACTCGGCAATCTCCTTCATTTTTATAAGGACCATGGACGAGACTTCTTCAGGGGACTTTGACGCGACGTCAGAACAAGCCCTTATTACATGCACACATCACGTACGAATTGCTTGAGCTCGCCCTTGTAGGTAACCTCGACGAATGGCTTCCCGGCTTTACTGATCACCTTGAAGGGAAAATGCTTGAGATCAGATTGCACTTCAGCATCGTCGAATTTTCGTCCGATGAGGCGCTTGGCATCGAACACGCTAACGGACAACCGTAAGTCCTGGAATCAGCAGTTCTATATACAATTGTACTGACGTGTTGTGAGGGTTCATCGCGACTTGATTTTTTGCAGCATCGCCAATGAGGCGCTCATTGTCACTAAAGGCAACGTACGATGGGGTAGTCCGATTACCCTGATCATTCGCGATGATCTCGACACGGTCATTTTGCCAGACACCAACACACCTTGAAATTTTTTTTGTCAGCGATAAATCATAAAGGCATCTAAACGACTCACGAGTAAGTGGTACCGAGATCAATACCAATAGCTTTGGATGTCATGGATGTAAGAAAACGGAGTCGTACGGTTGTGGTAAGCGGGTATGTGGTAGAAGAAAAATGTCACGGGGCAATTTGTCTTGTTGTGAGCTGCGCATCTTATACTATGCTCACCAGTGTATGGAACAAGCAAGAAGGTCGGCGAATTCTCTGGAATCTTGATCACGTCACGTGGTGTTATGGAGGCGCTGCGTATGTTCCAACAAGAGTTAAGTTAATCGTGTTTGAACAATGAGATGGACAACAGAATTATACATGCTAATTATAAAAACCCATCCGTTGATGGCCGTTTGACGAACGGGAAAAAAGAGAGTAAGAGCCTCTAGCAGAGATCAGGCGTGAATGAAAAGGGAGTAAAAACACATATAAACGAGGGTGAGGCTGAAAAGGAATGGATATAGAATCTGATCTGACGATATACTAAATAGATGACCCAAAACGTTAGTGGAAGCCTGGAGTATCACATGTGGCGGGGCCCGAGACTTGGCCAATCGTCAAGGCTTCTGTGGGCTTCAAGGTCGCGAAGAACGGATGGGTCCACTAGAAGAAAGCTGTTGAGATGGGGAAATAGGTGAACAACGTTGGGCACACAAACCTGGAAGTACACTCTTTCTCCGAGTATGTATCCCTGGGGAGGGAACTCCTTCATGGTGACCAACGTCGGGAATTGGCCTCTAAAACACTCTCATTTGAGCATGAGTGGAGTACCGCAAAAGGAGAGGACGTACGTCAAAGCCTGGATCAGCCATTGGAACTCTCTCGATTCCATGCTCGTCTATGTCGCCTGCGACATCATCTATCGATGCGGCATTCAATTCCATGGAGAGGTTTAGTATATCTGGTTCATCGACAGACGATGGTGGGGGTGGCAAAGACCGAGGTATGTCTTTGAACCCTGGAGGTAATGTACCTCCAGCATTGCTAATCGCTTTTGCACGGACTTTTTGCCATGTGTTGTAGCGGTGAACGGCCACCTCTTGATCCCTGCAAGATATCATAAGTCATGGGTTCGATGTCAGGAATTAACGTACTGTATCCTGCGTTGTTTATATTGTCGCATGACCTCTTCAAAGAGGTCGGGGTTGATTTCCATAAACATTTTTAGAGCATTGTATACCATGCTATGTATTGTCCTGAAGTATGGTAAGCATGGCGTGGTGATAGTGAAGGAAATAAGGTTCACCTGTTCCAGTGTGACTTCGAATTAGCGTACAGGGCAGGGAAAACGATTGGCAGTATGACAGGGAGGTTATCGGACATAAGGTTCACGATGTACTCGTTATTCCAGTAAAGAAGGGCTCGTTCTGCAACTTGAAAATGCTGACTATTGATGCATCGTGCTATTTGTCGGAACAAAGGTACTTGTATCTTCTGAAATTCCGCAGGATCGGTCACGTCGAGGATTTCTTCGATTTCGTTTAGGAACATAACCTCCTTCGTCGAATTGACTTTTGGCCAATATTTCAGGAGGCCAAGCATGACTTCCTCGCCTAGGTTGGGATCTTTTTCCAGGAATTGAACCACGCAATAGGCTAGCTGAGGGTGATATAACTGAAGGCTTTTGACTTTGTGCAAGGGTATGAGCACACGTGTCAAGAATATTTTGTGTTCGTCTTTTAGAGGCAAGGCAAAGCCATTGATAATGGAACCTAAAATCTCCAATAGCTCGGCAATGCCATTGTGGCGTTCAGATTCGTATATGAAATGGTAAAACACGTTGTTGATTGATCGACGAATAAAGGCCCGTAAATTTAGAAATTTACCGTAGATCCGGTGGAGTGTTGTCTTGAGGAAGTCTCGCTCTCGCGGATCCTCCGAATCGAATAATTCGAGAAGGTTAAGCACAAAGGACTGATCGATGCACCGTTTTGCCATGTTGGTATTGAAATCTGGGCTCTCCACGAAGCGGAGGAAGAACTCATAAACAATATGCAAGTGTGGCCATGCTAATTCCAGAACTGGTTCGTCCTCTTCAGGGTCAAAAGCCTCGCCAGTTGGGTTTACAGGAGGGGGTATGGACCGGAAAAGATTGGTTGCAAACTAGGATTCACTGTTCAGGCCTGTATTCCCTAGTATATGCGCCAACATACCATGCTGACAACCTCAGGGTATATGGTCTCGGTGATCACTCCTCGGTGACTTGTAATATATTCTAGCATTTCATGCAAAGTCTGGGCTTTTACTTGTTTTCCTTTCAATTCTGAACTGGCATCGTTGAAATCGAAAATAACCCGACATTGATGTAGCTTTCTGATAAATAGTTGCGGCCGTTCGTTTGGTGGCGTTTCTTCAGTCACCGGAGCGATGAATAAATATCATTAATTTGAACTACCACTCACCTGCAAACGGGGGGAGCTTTTCAATCTCGACTTTCTCCGTCACGACGAATCTGCTACTTCTCTGCTTGCGAGGAGGCTTGCCAACCATGGGTATTGTATCCTTGGGACCACGAATACGGTTTAAAGGAGTGCTGCGTGGTGGGGTTGTGCTAGAATGGTCCACGGGTAAAGAGAGTCGCTCATTGTTGTTGCTGTATAGCCCTTGCCGATGAGTAGATTCTGAGGAGGTCTCAGGGCTGACGACAACGATTGGGGGCGATTGCGTGTTATCGGCAGAGGATCTACGATCGGGTGTGGAAGGGTTAGACGTGGCCGGCGAAGAAGAGCGATGGGAAGAGGCCGGACTGTGAATGGCAGTGGTGTGACTGTTTGAAGGGTGATGATTAGGTGCATTTCCGGGTGGTGGAAGTGGTTTAGCAGTATTTGGGGGAGGAGGAGGTGGCGCGGTGGCTTGATGACTGTTCGAGGACGCGGCCTGCTCTCTATCTCGGGAAGTTCTTCGCAACTAGATTGAGAACCATTCACGGATGCGCGTTTTGGTACGAATTCAAGCAAGTATTCTTACCAATGTCTTCTTTATTCCCTTCATCACGTTAGTCTAATACGTACATGCGACAGATAACGTCTGGAGAGGTGTAGACGGCAACGCCCAAGGGCAACACTGACCGTTGAATCGATGGACAATGGTGACAGAATGTGACGGGTTCGTGACCTGTCACATCAGCTGTGACAGATAAACTCAAACTCATGTTTCCGTGCAGGAATTGTACATGATAATGTACCTACAAGAGTTGGAGGAGTTGGGCACTTGGTTTTGTGTGTTTTTGTGACTGGAAGAAGTAATGTACAAGAGTACTCTGCACAAAAGGCAGTCTTTATTGTTATTTCGTATCGTCACGACGCCCTAGTCACGAGATCCCACCCCCCCTGTTTTGCAGAAGGCAGCAACACCCTTTTGATCTTGAACCACCATGGCAGGTCAGCGCTACTTTCCTTCCTCGACCGCAGCAAACTCACCTTTGCCTAGCTATCTATTCCGTCTATACGTCTCCAAGCCATCCACCAATTCCGAATCATCTTCCAACACTGATTGTTACTCCCCATGGTTATAACTTCCGCTCTATCATTCTCCTTTATGCACTCATCCTACTTAGGACAGCCCTCTAATATCTTGTATTCATACCTACACACAAACTTCGTGAGCAAATATGTCTCGTCCAATGTTTATTGATACCTTAGCCCGTTATCAGAACACTGAAAACTATCTTCTAACCCCATCTCCCCAGGGGGATTTATGTGTCGCCAAGCTCTTTCCTCCTCGCTCGAAGGATACGGGCAAAGCCTCTTCCTCTGACCCAGGCCATTCATCGGCCTCCTCTACTCGTGTCGTTCATTGTGAAGCTTCCCGCAATCTCAAATGGACAATCGCCAATACCGGTGTTATATCCCCTATCTACAAGCTATCCCTCCCCTCTCCCGATTCCCCGGATCTTCCTTTGTTTCAAATATCCAAGCCAAATCCAAATGCTACGTTCTGGAGCATGTTCTACTTTGCGTATGCTGGGCATAACATTCCTCCCAAGCGTATCGAGTTCGGAAAGATACAAAAGAACCCACCAGGTCCAAACGGCGGTGGTACGCGTATCAGTATCACTGGAAAGACTCCTGAAGAGAAGGCCGTCTGGCAAACTCTAGGGGAAGGCAATGAAGATTGCGTTGAATGGGTCGTGTTATGTGCTGCATTGAACCTCCTTGAGTGAGTTGAAATTATCTATGGATCTTCCATCGCAACTCATCAATATAACTAGTGATGAAATTTTGAAAGCTGCTGAGAAAAACCCATCTTCTGGCGTTGCAAGTCGTCCAACGCCCGTGACATTGCGTGACCCAGGTTCAGCGCCTGCCCTGGTACCAAGCTCGCAAAACCCGCGTCCGCCAGGCCCAACAGCCATGGCGCTTCCACAACAACCACAAGTAGCCCAACGCCCGGCCCCTCCTCAGTCACATTCGGCACCTGGACCGTCGCGCCAGTTACCCCTTGGGTATCAACAGCCCCAGAGGAACTATCCTCCTGGCCAATCCATTCCTCCTGCGGGCTATGGTCCTCCGCAGAACTACCCACCGAATACTATGCAGAGGGCGCCAGCCCCCCAGATGCGCGCTGGCGTCCCTGTTCCTGGTCAAATGCCCTCAGAAGGATATTTCATGAGGCCTGCGCCCTCCACGTCAGGTCAAGCTCCTAACTTGGTTCAGCAGCCAGGACCGAACCAACCAAGACGGTTCTGATACCACTACCTGCTTACTTTGCCTTTCTCATGTATGCCCGGATGAACCGCTCTTTTTTTCTTTTCTATTTACTTTCGTAGGTTCCGCTTGATCCTAAATTTGTCTGGCGGCTGGGTTGTGATTTCGGACTGGAACACGAAACTTATGAAATTCTGCAGTTGTAATATAGGAACATTGTTTGCGTATCTATCAGGAGCTGCGGATGAGTTTTTCCAAATTATCCATGGAGACGGCTGCATAAGCGTCAATTTAAATTCAGGTCAGTCCGAAAAGAGCTTACACTTCGGTCGTTCCAGAGGGAGACCCAGAGCTCGAGCCCAAACGAGTTGGGTTAAAGCGCCAAGAGCTGCGCAAAGAAGGATCAGATTTTGTGTTCAAGTTATATCTAATTGGACTATACCTCGTGAAACACCAAAGATGACCGTATAATACTGCAGAGAGTAAGTGAAACAAATCCGGAGCGGCATATCCATTTCACAAACCTTGAATTCAGTCAATCCGTAGTGATACAAAACACAACCTATGTTACCAACGTTAGCTTGGATGAGATGCAAGGAGTCCGAATACCTGATGTTGCATCAACATTGGGATATGGGTTTTTGGTCTGTTTAATAAATTGGTCATAGATCCGGCCAACTAATGATAGGAAAATGCTGGCACCTTTCCATGCTCTTTCAAGACATCTGGAGCAACCTTAGCCGTCTTGTGACAGAAATAAGGCTTGATATTACAGAGAGAAAAAAGATACGAACCATGTTCACCAAGCGGATGATAGGGCTCTCTTTCAGTTCTGGGTGAGTACTGCAGAATTCTTGGAGTGCAATGAACCTTGGGTCGGGATTGCGCAACACTCCATGGCCGTAACTGACGCATGTATGTGAGCTCCAAGCGGTGGAGGAACCAGAACGTTATACCCTGGAACAACTTGTCCACTCCTCAATGTCTTCCACAAGTAATCCTTGATATTATCGCGCGTGATCTCTGTTCCTATTTCTTTTTGCATGGCTAATTGCCATCTCAGAACTTCTTGATTTGCAAGGCTAGCCAACTATTAGGTATTGCCAACGGGGCGATTCTTTGATACAGACCCATGTAGCGGACCGGCAAGTGCAAAAAGGGACGCTGAATATGATAGATATGGATCGGACAATGTTGAACCGACTAGGTCTATGGGAGAAATTTAGAGCGTGTATGGAGTGGTAAGGCAATACTTTACGGGCTGTGTGCGCAGACGCGTTTCCTCCCTCATGGTCACCATGAAGTGCAATGTACAGCCTCAGGTATTCAGTTAGACTGTGGTTATCACCATAGCCAAGCAGCCGTGAGTAATTGCCTAGGGCCGTTCAGGACACGAAGATCACAGATTGGATGACACGACTGACCAACGAGATCCAAGTTGCGATCAATGGATGGAATTTCAGTCCCAGGTTTATATACATTGTGGTATATGCGGGCGGCGAGCGCCGGCAAACGCGCAATCAAATTGATACAGTCTTCAAGGGTGTAAGTCCAATATTCTGACTTTTTTATACCTCGCTCATATGCTGCTTGGAAAGCGCTGTCGTGATTGAGTGCTGACACGCCAATACCAAGTTGCGTCATAGGGTGCAATGTTTTCGGAAGCCTGGATAGAACCATTCAGCTGAAACCTGTGTACATGCAGGAACAACCTACGAATCGATTAGGTTCTCGACAAAGTTGGGTAAATCTCCTTTCTCAGCAAGTTCACGCGATAGCTGGCGTGTTTGCTCGGGAGTTGGCACCTTCCCGGTCAGTAAAAGCCACAGCATGCTTTCCGCAATAATTTCTCTGCCATCAGGCGCGGGGGGAAGAAGTTTCTGACATTCCGGAATGGTTAAGCCATGGAAACGGATGCCCTATTCCGGGGTGAGAACACAGGCCTGAAGGTTGAACTGTCTCATACCTCATTCGGATCAAGAACAGAAGCTTCCCATAGCATAGCCTTCAGGCCGCGCATTCCGCCGACGATATTCTCCACCTGACATGATCCTTCAGCTGTGCATCATTTGAGTGACAAGTCACTTACTCTGACTTCACCTACGGTAGCTTGGCCATGCTCCAATTTCTGAAAGCCTCACGATATAACCTGAGCTGGAGAGATACTAGAAAGATGTTCACCAATTTCTTGAGCTGTTCTTGCTTTACAGGAATTACTTCCTGAAGAGTTTCTCGTAGAGACTAGTCCGGTATGAGCATGGCGGAATAGAGAAAGAACTAAGTAATGACCTTGGTGGAAGCAAATCTCTTGGAAGTCAGGCCAACAAAAGATGGGAGATGGAGTCTTGAGAAATTGGCCAACATTCTAGAGCAATAACGGAAGGAAAATAACTGTACTCGGTCCTGAGGTGACCCTCATCACTAAATGGCAAATTACGTAATCGAAGAACTTGTAAAAATCTTCGCGAGTGACACGTCGACTACGGAGAAATGACCTCGTTGCTTGTACCTGTCGGATACGTCCTCATCGTATTCGGCGGCCTCTTCGTCTTCAGCCATTATTATAGGAAGCACACCTCTAGTGGGTTGTCCCTCTCCCTTGCTCTCATTGACTGCTAATTCCTGCTGCCTAGGCCGGGCGTATGACCCATATTTCCCCCCACACTCCGAACGCAACACATACGTTACTCTTTTACAAAAGACAACCCCACCGGCTTCAGATGCATTGCTGAAGTCTGCTCTTCTTCGTCGGGCCATGGAAGATGTACAACGTGTGATGAGAATCCGTGAAGACAAACCAGCCCTTCAAAATCTTCTTCAAAAGGGATCAATTGGTGACGACCTCTGGAATAGTCTATTGAATGCAGAGAAGGAACTAGAAGCGGAGATTATGGAAGTTGTTGCTGAAGCCAATTCTTTCGTTGAAGGGTGGGGACAAGTCATTTTCCAATCGGCGAATGAGATGCTTGCAAACGAAAGGATCCGTGGGGCTTTTGAACGCACACCTGAGATTCGCGCAGAACTAGGTCAGCCGTCATGCAATTCAGCATCTCCAGCGTGTTAATTCCAATCTGAACCTCAGAAATCAAGCATGCAACCAAAGCCAAAGTTGCGAACGAAATAAACCAAGCTGCAATGGCAGCATCTAAACAACCCGAAAGTCCTCTTGCTAGCGAGGGGGAGACCAAAGTCGTAAGTAATTCGCTGTACAAAGTGCTATATGAACTAAGTTTTGTACGAAAGAAACCAAAAAAACGGCGGTAATTATGATAGGCACCCAATATTTTTATACCCAGAATTCATTGGCTATGATCATACAAATGTCATTGAAAGTTGAGGCTATCAAACAGTACAATATTGGCGAACTAAGTAGAAACCTAAGCTGAAACTAGCAACCTATACCAATAATACGCCGCAATCATCCTCTTATGACGATTGCCTTCTCCCCCGCTGATCTCGATTTCCCAGACTTGTCTACATGGTCAAGTCCCAGAACATCTTCTGGGGCGAATTGGTGCTCATATATAGTATCATCTGATACGATTGATTATGATATGGCACCAGTGTGTTGATCAATGACATACCATCTTCGATGTAGGACGGTTGTTTGAATGTTGAAACTTGAATCAACGCGAATCGATACTTGGCGAACTCCTTGTCCGACAAGCCCAGCCGTGCTTGTAGTCGCTTCTTCGTGTCATAGAACTTCTCTCCCTTAAGTTACCCATTAAATCCAATGCAGCTCGCCACCATGGAAAAAAAACGTACCCGCTTCACTACAAACTTGAATGGAACACCATGTGTACGCGACAGGTCTTTTGAGAAGTGAAATACACCAATGACCTTGTCAGAGTCATCGGCTTCCAGCTCTTCCCTGGGAATCTCCTATATTGTGCGATTTTCAGACGAGGTACGGCATAATAAAGCGGTGTGCTTACTTCCGCGTACAACTCAACGGGGTCAGGAATATTACCGATCATCTCGGAGCCAGTGAACTCCTTCTGCATTTTACCATCTTTGGAGATTTCGAATATCCGTATCTTCCCGGTTCCGTTGGGTGTCAGCGTGACCTTCTTGGCAAGATGGTCAGCCAGATCGTGGACACTACTGGTCTTTGGCAGGAGGAATGGGAAAGTATTTTCCTCTTTGTTATGGATGCCCGTCCAAGTAACTTTTAAGCTACGTTTTGTCTCGAGCTCTACAATGCTGACATCCAACGTCTCATACAATATGGCGGTGGTACTTGGGTGGATGTAGCTGGGCGCCATGATTTCTGCTATACTTTGGTTGAGCGATCGCTTTAGGATGGATTTCGCAGCCCCATTTGAGGCATGTGTGGTCGTAAAACGCAACTTGATTGGATCATGTCTCAGGTATTCACCCACTTTTGCGGCCATCTGAGCAGAGATTAGGTCACGAACGCCCAGAAGGCATCTCTCCTCACGATATCATAATTCTGCTTTTTGCTCAGGATTAATTTGAATTCTGGATGATCCTCATCGAACTTGGGCCTGAATATGATCATAACCCTATTTTGCAGGAAATCGTAGTATTGCGCTGGATTAGAGTACAGACTTTGGCTTTCTAGATCGTGTATCCTGTAGCTACATTGAGCAAAAGTCAACAGACTTCAAGGCGACTTACTCCTTTTCAGGTAGATCAACTTGGAAGCAAATGATATCGCCATCTTGTATTTCGCTCTGGGCGAAGGAAAACTTCGGTTTCATAGATTCGATCATTCCCGGTTTAATTTCCTAGATGTGATAGTTCAGGGATCAAGCCACCATTGAAACGTTAACCCACCTCATACAGCTTGAGCGGCGTTCCAGGCGTCCATCTCATTTTCTCATTTATGATGGGTATTAGATCACCGACTTTACTCGTTCTGAGTACGTAAGATTTGCCAACGCCATACAGGGTTTGTTTGGACGTATCGAAATGCTTCAGGAAGATCATAATGGATTGCGGTGGAGGGTCAGGCTAGCAAGTTTGTTAATGAAATCAATGAGTGAAATAACTCTTTCCATGATATGAAACCACCTTTGACGGATCTGGAATGATCTCCAGGTATAGTCGAAGATCGTTCTGCCTGGCGGCCATGTTGTTTCGAATGACCTCAACCGCTAATAATAATGTCAGCAGTCGGGTACGGTGAACAGTGGGACTTTGGCCTTACTTAGTGTTGGTTCGTTTTCTGGTATATGGGCATCTGGCCGAACCGTCTTATTCTGACGATTCACCAAGACCCACAAACGTATCTGATTCTCGGGATAGCCAAAGTGTTGAGCAATGCGGCTCTTGAAAACGCTGTACGTTTCCTGTTTTAAGACACGAAACGTTGGGAGATCAGATGGTGGCCAATTTTTTTCATCAAATGTGGCCAAGTCAAAGCCTTCGTGTTTGGCAAAAGTATCATCAGTGATGACCTTTCTCCAGTTAGCGGAAAGTGTTAAATTAGGTAAAATATTATTTACTTTTGCTGTGAGGAACAAATGTTGTTCTTCTCGCTCCCGTTTCTTTGCCTCGAACTGTAACCGCTCTTCCTCAAGCCGACGTTCTGTTGATTCATTATGGCCAAAGCCCGTGAAATCATCTTCGTGACTCACTCAAGTGGGCAGGCGTATCCTCCTCCATGAAGGGTGACAAAATCTCATCAACGGCAGACTCACGAATATAAACCAACATGTATGCATTGGTAAACCTTTTCACAGCGCGAACCTGGTTCCGTTGGAGGGCAGGGTGGAGTCCGTTAAGAGGTTCACCACCATAGTTCTCCTCGAGTACTTCTTTATCTGTAACGGGAGTCACACGATCATCATCAAATTTGAGCCACCTTGCATCTTTGCTTGGCTTGATAAGGGCAAAATAATGGCCACCATGAAGGTCGCCAGAGTGGACCAGGACGCCGAATAACTTGTACACCCAGGGTTGGGAACGGTCGGCAGAAGGGTCGAGGAATTCATCAAGATCGATTTCAAAGGGAAATTCATGACGATCATTGATTTTTACCATTGCATCGCGTTGAATGTCGTATTCAAATCGCTTCAACTGCAAATGGAGGACGGGAGGAAAAGATTGAAAGACTATCCCTTTTTTGGCATCCTGCAAGCCATAACCCTCCGCGTGATATTTATTCTCGCCTTCAAGCATCTCCACTGCGACGTAATCTCTGAATGAGTCAGTGAGATTCTTCATGCCCTTCACATTTAACTGGATGTCTGTGTATGGACAACAATTGGCCCTTGCAACCAGGCAGCGAGTAAGATTGACCAACCGTTGAATTCTTCAATCCTTGAGGATTCGTAGTCCACGTTTACACATTTAATATAGCTCTTCATTTTCCCGACGAAGAGTTTCGCTATCGCACCCTCGGCTTGGGTGCCCTTTGGGGAGGGGGGAATTAAGTTGAAATGCGAATACGACAGGCATCCCGCTCACCTTCATCTTTGATTCCAACTTGTCTTGAAGAACGCGATTGAACTCCTGTACATCATGTTGCAAAAAAGAATCAAGCGATTTCCAACCAAAAGATTTTGTTAATTCAGTTGTGCCTGTTCATGGCATTAGTGGCTAAGTAGATCGAATTCATAACCAATCGTACCAACTGGTTGATCCGATGACTGCAGGTGATAAAAGACACGCTGCAGAGCGAGAGCTACACTCTCGGTCGGAAGATCCTCCTCCGTCGGGATCTGATAGACTGCCTAAGATGCATCTTAATAAACCTTGTTTCGCAATATGGAGCCCGATACAAACTTTGCGGAAGTAGTTTGTACAAAACAGTGATTGAAGCAGAGAATTCATATAGCAGGTCGCCCCTTGATTCTTTAGGCCAACACAGCCCGTCTCCTTCTTAGAATCGTAGCTGAGAGCCATTAGGGAATAATACTGTCACGCCTGAAGAGACCAGCTCACTTGACAAAGTTATGCCATAGAACGCCAGTAGGGTCTTCCAGAACACGCACATAAACAGTGATGTCAGCTGATTCGTCCTCAATCGTGGGCCGAGCATTGCCCTCTTGTACCGTGAAAAGTTTCCTCAACTCGCTGAAGCGGGTAAAGCCCCAGTCGCATTCCTCTGCAACAAAGCGGTGTTGTGCATCTGGAAAGCTCATAATATGAGCCATTGATCAAAGCAAATGTATATTATTACCCACGGCTGGCGGTATAGATAGTTGGGTCATAGATGTTGGATATCACGAGTGCAAACTGAGCGCACGCATGCCATCCTTCCGGCGCTTTCTTAGGATCAGCATAGTCAAGATATACAGAAACAGTATCATTCGGAGGGGCGTTTGAGTTTCCGAAAGGAAACAGAAGGATGCGCCTGCAAAATCAAATCATGGCTTAGTAATAGACACCAGATCCAGATGCCTCACCATCGGTGACCACCACATTCAAAATCTGGACTTGTTAGTTTCTTCTCAAGCTTCTTCCAGTTTGTCAAGTGCCATGTGAACACCTTGAAATCCTTCACGTCGTGACCGAGATCCGGGAGGTGCTTGGCAGTGAAAGCATCGTCTATTGCGGTGGGATCAAGGTTATAGGTTAACAAGGGATAAGAAAGGACATACGGTCCTTGGCAGATACTACGTCGTCTATGTCCATTGGAGGAGTACCTGTCTGTTTGTCATCCAAAAGAGTCAAGTCATTCTGGAAGGAATGATGAGATACAAGCAGACAAGTGAAGAATACGGTACCATATCCAGGGATAGATAAGAATGAGCAGGATAAGAGGTAAGATTATGAGAAATGTCAGGACGAAGGCCGATGTACGAAGATACGGAGCCTCATTACAAACAACCGCTGTCCCACGTCATTCGGCTATCCCCGAACCTGCCCCATTTAAGACGCCGCCCGCTCTCTAATCTTTGCACGATCCTTAAATTCACTCGACAGCGTGGTGTTTTGGCCTTGCTACTGTCGGGCAATGAGTCAAATTCGTGTCATATCAGGTCGCTTGTGCAGCACGGATTTCTGTCCCGTTCTGGGCCGGTGATCTCATCATACTGGACTCGTGCGGCATCGCCATCTATGATTGGGTGAAATTCAACTCATGGTTCATTCAAGATAGAACAGCTGGCCAACATGTATATTGATGTGTAGATAGACGATATAATATTGGTTTAGCCCTCGCCTTGATTGTGAGCGCTCAGTTCAGGGTGCCAGGGATGCCATAAGGGGGCATTTCAACAGAGGTTCCCTCTTCGGCCTCATGTCGACGGGACGTGCTCCCTTAAACCTCATTTCTGCCACAATCTCTTGCCGAAATAAGGGACCCTATTCGCAGAGGAGCCTGGTTCCTATGCCCATTCACGACTCTGTATGAACCGTCCTACTTACACCACTAACGACAGCCAATTTGGCACGAACAAAACTGTTCCAAGAGACTACTATTCAACCTGGACCGCAGCAGCACCTAATCCGACCGTTGTCCCACCCGCCCGTTATTATCGTTCTTCCTCTGGTTATCCAACAGGCCCGGAGTATGTTTCCAGTTCAAAACGCCACGGGGAGAAACCGTCCCCTCCTGTCCATGACCACAGAGTGCGTAGTGAAATGAGCGACAGTCATCGTTTTCTCGCTCCTTCACAAGCGCGCCATCGCGACCCAACTTATCCAGACCCATCTCATTCTCGCTCCCGCCGAAAGGACATTGCAACCGAGCCCACACCACCTACATTGGCACCGAGGGCGTCCACCTCCAATGACCCTAACCCCCCTCAGTCTGTTCAATATGAACGGTGGATTCCTCCTGGTCAGCACTCTCCCTCTCAGCAGCAAGAGCGGCAGAACAAGGAACGAGATAAACATGAGAAGGAGAAGGATAGGGAAAAACCAAGGCCAAGGGAAGATTACTACCGTGAACGTCGGGACCAAGATAACACAAGAGAAAGGCATAAACGCAGGGCGAATGAAGGCGAGAGTGACTGGGAAAGAGAGAGAGAGAGAAGGGAAAGACGAGAGAAGGAAAAATACAGAGAATGGGAAAGGCAAAGGGCTAGAGACCAAGACCGAGAAAGAGTGAAAGAAGAATATGTCGACCGGCTAAGGAGCGAAAAGAACAATACCAAGGGGCCGGAACAGTACCAGGACGAAACGGAGCAAGTGAAATACATGGAACTAGAACGACAGAGAGCCGCGGAGAAAGAAAGAGACAGGGAACTGGAGAAGGAAAGACGGCGGCAGGAAAAAGAAAGGGAGCGAGAGAGGCGAAGAGAAAAGGAAAGGACCGACGACGCCAGAGTAGTCAAGACGGACACTGAGCGCGATAGGGAGAGGGAGAGGAGGAAGGAACGAGAAAAAGAACGAGAACTAGCTCGGCGCGAACGGGACTATCGAAGAGAATTTGAGAGTGGTCGTGAGTCCGACCGTGACCCTGACAGGCGAAGGAAAAGAGGAGGCTGGGAGCAGGAGAAGTTTGTTCTTCGCGAAGACCAACCCCTCACGGCACGCGAAAGCCCACAACGCAATGGTGAACATGACCAAGTCATGAAAACGCATGACACAGCTACGCGCCGATACCAAGTAGTCAATGTTGTCGAGGCTGCGCCGATACCACTGGTCGGCAGGGACCAGGAGGTCGAAAGGGCTCGGCATAGCAGGAAAGACCCGATCAACTTGATTCAAAAAGAGTATGAAAAAGCACAAAAGGCCGCTGATGATTCCGAAGCCGAGCGCGTTCGCTACTCTGATAAGGAGAATATCATACGCCGCGAACAGAAGGCTTATGAGAAAATGAAACGAATTGCTGCCATGCGCTCCTACGCTGATCGCGCTACCGACTCCGAAAGGGAAAATCCGTCGCACCGTGACGTTCCTTCTTCAGTTTATCAAAAACGTGAGACGGTTTTCCGAGGTGCCATTGAACCAGAAACTGTTGCCAAGCCGGCCACCGTCCCTTCCGTGCCTCGAGTTTATCCAAAGGATGGTAAAGGACCTCCTGTTACTCAACCGGTTTGTATTACTAGCCTTGATTGTACCATCATCTAACAATTGCAAAAGGGCTATCTTGGTACAGGAATGAGAACGACTATTCCGGAGTCGTCAAGGCAGGCGGTCACAAGTGATGGTGGTACAAATTATGGTTATCCCGTGTCTGCCCCTCGCCCAGTCGATCCCAATAACGGGGTGAGAACAACTACGTCGGAGACGCCAAGGCAGGCGTCCACAAATGACAGCAGTGCGGGTCACAGCTACACCGTGTCCGTATCTCGTCCGGTCGATCCTAGTGCCGGGGTGAAAATGATCACGTCGGAATCCCCAAGGCAAGCGATTACAAACGATAGTAGTGCGGGTCACAGTTACGCCGTGTCTGTACCTCGTCCGGTTGATCCTAGCGCTGGGACGAGAACGACCACATCGGAGTCACCAAGGCAAGCGATTACAAATCATAGTAATGCGGGTCACAGCTACACCGTATCTGTACCTCACCCTGTCGACCCCAGCGTTGGTATGAGAACGACCGCATCTGAGTCGCCAAGGCAAACGATTACAGGCGGTAATGCAGGTTACGTCCATGCCACGCCCCTACCTCGTACCAATGATTCCAATACCCACATGAGAACGACTGAGGAGGCGCCACGGCAAGCGACTACAAACGATAGCGTTACGGGTTACGGTCATCCATTGTATGCACCTCGTGCAGTTGATCCCATTCCCGGGATACGAGTGACCACGTTTGAGATGCCAAGGCAAGCGAATGCCACTGACAGTAGTACAGGTTACGGCTATGCAATGTCCATACCTCGTCCAGTCGACCCGAACACGAGAACGATCATATCGGAGACGCCCAACCAAGCAGTTCCAAATGATGGTAATAATGCCATGTTTGCACCTCGTTCGATTGATCCTCCCGCTTCGACAACACCAAAGCATTCACCAATTTCAAATGTATCTATTAATGGAGAGAGCCCAAGATTGGACTCGGTTTGCACCTTTTGTAAGATTCCTAGTGCTTCATATCTAATCCTTTCTGGACAGAATGGGCAGGAAGCCAGAGCTAGGCAAGGACCATCTACCCAACGAACTCTCAAGCGTCAATCAAGAATGACTAATCTAGTTCCAGAACAAATCACAGTAAGACATACATCTTGATTCCATTACTGCATAAAAGCAGACCTATACGAAGCAGGTTCTACCTCCTATACAAGCTTTCAACAAACACAACCAGCCGCAAGAGGTATCGCAGTTTCAAGCTGATCCTACTCCCGCGCCTGCTCCCGGTCACGCTATCAGGCCAGGGAAGGATAACACGCGGTCTCATGTTACCCAACTCTCTACCGATATACTTGGGCACCCATTGAGACCACCCTCTTCAATTGCCATCCATGGAAACACATTGGCCTCAATGAACCATACCACTAACCGTGGGCCTACTCGAGATTCCATGGCTTTTCCGCTCTCGACCCACGACAAGCGGAGTGCAGAATCATCTCGACTGGGTCCTAAAGATTTGCAAGGTACCACGTTACCCGAGGCACCCTTGTCCATGGAAAAAGTCGTAAACCATGTTTACAATCCAATGGAACATACTATGGGCCACGCGATGCCTCATTACGTCAACTTACATCCTCCGATCAGCGGGCCTGATATGTTCGTACCCCAGGTGGTAACATATCCCGCCACACTTACGGAAAGGGTAGCTTCGAAAGAGAGCTCGAAGTCCGGTTCAAGAGGAACAGAAAATTTATCAATTGATACGCCCTTCCGGAGGCCTTTTTCTGCACTAGGGGGGCCAAGTTTACGAGAGAGAGATGAAGGGGCAAATAATGTCACGCACGTTCCTGTAGTCCCGAGTCACTTGACCAATGCAGCCGCCCCCCAACCCTATCCTGTTGATCGCTCAACTTCCATCGAAGGCCAGTATTCAAATGGAAGCAACGAGTCCCAACTTCCTTCTTCTGGCAGAAGGCCTACCGCTAGTGCGCATGAACCGAAACAAGATGCCGTATCATCTCGAGTGCATTCGAAGGTTCCTATCTCGGAGAACGCGGGCATGTTGGCTCCTAATCATGCCGCTTTGCGCACGCAAATGGATGCCCCGCAACGTTCCGTGCCCCCTGTTGATAAACGCTCCCAACCAGAACCACCGCCAATGACCCGTGTTGCCTCGCGATCGGTGGCCGAACCGGCTGTAGTCAACCCTGCCCTCATGAATAAGCCAAGGTCAGGTAAGCAGGGCCGTGACGAAGGGGGACAAAGTAAGAGAGCTGCCGCTGAGGCATATCATAAGTCATATTCTGTGAACCCGGGGGCCGCGCTGCGATCGCTAGCTGGCCAGCACAAGTCCGATGATCCGAGCTTCCCCGTGGAGGATCCAGCACGCTCAGAGGCCAACCAACAATATTCACCGGGCATTCCCTCCCGGCGCGAAGCCTCTACTCTCCCTAAAGGTCCGAACGTAGCAAGCAACGCGGATACCTCCACTGTGCCGCGAATTATGCATCCCAGAGCACAGACGTTGGGTCATGGCCTTGGCCAGTCATCACCTGGTAAAGCAGCAGAAAGATCTATTGTTGTCCTATCGAACTCTCCATCCTCAAGGCCCATTGATGAGAAACACGGACACGCCATTCAACCCTCCGTTGAGCGACTTGCAGCTCAAACTGACGCCGTCGCATCGAGAGACCCTCCAATCCCAACAAGATATGGAGGTGACAAGGTACCGGACAACAATCATTCCACGGAGCGTGCAGTGCCCGTTGCCCCTACTTCGGGAGCTGTAGAGAGCGACGCGGTTCAAGTATCTCCTAGTGGACGCATTCACGGCGCTTCTCAAAACACAGGTATTAGAAACCTCCACGATTCTGCCCACATGGGACAGCACCAACATCGTCGAAAGTCTCAGTATCCGGTTATCGATAGTAGTCCCGTAGGAATCGACTCCGTCCGAATGGAGATTAAGGAGGGCTTTCCAAGCAAGAAGACACAGTCGCCGAATAAGGGCCACATCCAGCTCAATTCTCGGGAGGAGCAAGGAACCCATCGCGCCGGGCACGACGTGCCCCGCCCTACAGCGGAGAGCAAGCCAGCTTTACATCATGAGGGATTGGCCAAGGTTCTGGATCAACCCATCGGGAAAACAGGAACCAGCCCGCGTACTCATGGACACAAGAACATTCCTCCTCAGGTGGAAACTCATACTAATGTCAATGAGGTCGGGACGCTAATGTTCGTCATCACAATTTATTTACCTTTTTGCAGGTCGATCATCGCCATCTGTCCGATGGAACTCCCAAAGCCGCCCCACAAATGCCACCACAAAACAGCCCTAGCCCAGTCGTCAAGCCACTTTACCATAACAATAAGTCAGAGACCAGCCACGAGAACTCGCAGAGAGCAGCTGATCCACCCCCTAATGAATACCCTCCTCGGCATTCTATATACCGATCATCTTCATTATACCCAGCTCCAAGCAACCCTATTCCGTCGACAGTTAATTATTCGAAAAACCCTACAACTTCATCGCATACTATATTTAACCATCCCCAAGCCAACTCGTTACCGCCCCCCACCCTACACATAACGAAGATTAAAGATTCGCCATCCTCTCACCAGCAGAATATCCCATTATCAATTCCACCTCGTGATGTACGGGAAACGACGCCCGTTGCTCATAATCAGCAGATGCTTCCAGATGCAGAGCCTTTAGACTCCAAACACGCTGCGGCGCCCAATCGTAGTTACTCAAAAGAACCTGATCCTATTCTCCAAAGGACCGCAAGGCCAGATAATTCTCGCTTGCCCCATTCCAAACTACATACCCCAACGCCCAGTAATCAACCGCCCGAGCCATCCAGTAGCCAAGCAGCGCACCAGCATTCATTACAGCCCGCCGTCCATAGCCATATGACGGAACGAGGCCCCATACAGGTTCCGGTGGCTTCTCTTCTCTTCTCAAAGGGGGCAGACCAGATAACAACCCAAACATCCTTAGAGTCTAGTAACGGCGACAATCGCGAGGCCTTGAATAATCATCCCGCGAGGGGAGAGCATAGCCGTACCTCGTTACATATGACCCCGGATTTTGAAAAGCATGAGCCTAGGTTGATTACTCCAAAGGCTCAAAAACCTCTGGAATTGCACGAGGAATCCCACCATAAGAGCGTATCTCTGGACCACACAAGAGCGAGACCTCCACAACCTCCATCCGAAATGCACAAAAAGAGCGAATCCCTGGACACTGCCAAGGGAAAACCCTTACACGAACAAAATCGTCCACCAGAAATTTGGTATCCGCCCGCGTCCGCTCGGGAGGATGAACGTGATCGGCGCCGCCATCATGTTGCGACCGGTGGGTCCGCCCCGGCGGTGGATGTTCCAGCAGGGTTGCCAATAGAGCGGAACCTTCACTTGATGATTCCGCTCGATGAAGCGGCTGAGCAGGCCAAGTTTGCCGGGAGAAGCACGCATATCACCGATGTCAAGGTTTACCGCTATTTAAGAGAGAAGAGAAATCGGACTATCTCGGCACTGTCGACGGAGGCTCAAGATGGAACTGCGGTGCGTGTTCTTAATTTCAAGGTAAAGATGCCGTACTGACCTAGCCCGATTCCAGCCGAGCACTGTGATGGGTTCTCCTACGGCGTCGATACTTAGTCAGCCTCCAATCCATGTTCCACCACTCCGGGATCCAATGAGAGCTGCACACGAGTGGCTGGCTGGGAACATGGAAACCGCTAAGCGTGGGCAAGTATCTGGAAAGCGGCGCATCTTGCGACCTGGTGTAGTATTTGATGTAGGTGAGGACCCACCTCTAGAAGAAAGGAAACCTCGGCCGAAAGCTTCTCGTTCCAAAACGCAAACAACAAAGGGGACATAATGCGGCACTTTATTGTACTCAACTACGTTTATTTGCATATTCCCATTAATATTTGTAGCATTCGTAAGACATTTCAGCTTTGATCCGCATATATGTATATGATATGTTGCATTGCTATCGATTGCTACCTTGTTGCATGTATTTTGTAGCTAGCCTTGTAGAGATACGAATAATATCGTGGAAGTGCGTGACGGTGCGCGTCGCGGTGTTACCGACGCGTATTGATTATACTGATGATCAGAGCCAGAGAGAGGAACGTTGCCAAGTCAGAGGGATCTAAGGCCGACCATCCCCACCGGCTTAATTTGTGAGTCTGCCACTGCAGCTTTTTATTCTTCTGACATCGCGTCAAGCTACGACCGCCCGCCCACGTATGACGTGACTGTGGAAGACTTTGAGACAAGCGCTTTAAATCGCCTGCGCATTCTTGCAGAAATAGAATCATCGGCGGCACGAAACAGGTCATGGGATGAGACAAAGCATTTCATTGAACGTGTCTGCAAAAAACACCTACCCCTTGGCTCTAACGGACGGGTCGAGGATGAAAAGTCAGCTCGGCAAGATGAAAGGAAAAAGGACCACCTAAGTCATTTCGTGCTGAGGCTGGCCTTTTGTCGATCGTACGTGCCGTTGAAAACAGGTACATCACGTTCTTGACCTTGGGTAGGGAGGATCTCCGCCGGAGGTTCGTCAAGGCAGAAACCATATTATTCAAGATACGATACGAAAGTGATATTACCGACGAGCGTAATCAATTCCTGGATTCTCGCCAACTGAATAGAACAGTCGTATGTTACTTCTACCTTGGTTGCTTCTTCAATCTACACACGCTAGTTTAGACCTCCAAGGCTGAGAAAGAAGGGTATCGCGTTGAATTAATGTCACTGCATTATCCTGGACCTGAAGACGATGACGACAAGGAATCATGGTTCAAAGCGGCCAAATTTTACAAGGTATCTATGCCGGACGGTACCTTTAGAGTACGATGCATTCATAGATTCCAGGTTCGATGGACTCGTGTACCTGATTTGGTGGAAAAGAGAAACGTTGTCCTCAAGGGTGGGTGGGCCTATGTACCTGAAAGCGCGCAGGCTAGTATCGTATATGAAGAGTTTGAGGCTCGTCTCGTCAAGGCCATGGAGGTTTGGATGACTTTAGGAAAAGTTCCTGATTTCAACTAATCCACACGACCTGTAGGTAACTGCCAGGGCATTACCTCGTTTGGACGAGGACACGCGATTGTTGCCCATACTGGATAATCTGTCGAGAGGATTCGTAGCAGGAGTATCCTCAGAACTGTATGATAGTTCGAACCAAAACAACGGTGAAATCAAAGCCGAGATGGTAGATGATTTGGCTCGGCAGCATTTCCCGTTGTGCATGCGGACATTACACGAGAACCTTAGGCGAGACAGTCACCTCAAACACTTTGGTCGCCTTAATTATGGTTTATTCCTCAAGGTACACATACTTTAAAAGCTCTAGAAGATGGCTCACAGTTCGTAGGTCCTAGGCGTATCAATCGAAGAAGCCATAGTATTCTGGAGGAAAGCGTTCGACAAAATGCCAGACGACAGGTTCAACAAGGAGTACAAGTATAATATTCGACATTCATACGGGCTCGAAGGGAAACGTGCCAATTATCCTGCGAAGAGCTGTGTGCAACTACTGACGTGTGCACCGTCGGAACCAGGATGTCCATACCGACAATTTTCGCATGAAAATCTGTCAACGGCGCTTCTTCAGCTGTACACGAGTCAGGGACTGACATCGGGTGATATACCGGAGATAATAGGGACTGTCAAGGGAGGCCATTACCACGTAGCTTGCACACGAGTATTTGAGATGACGCACGGGAGATACGGGGTAAAGCGGGGAGACGGAGCGGGAGATGGGGAGAGCGTAACGCATCCAAACCAATATGCAGCCAGGAGTATTGAGTTGGCTAAAGACCGCACGTGAATCCCACGTTACCCTTTCTCCTTACCCTACTGCAGCACCATGAAAAAAGAGACCCACGACCATGACCATGCACTCCAGCAATACCAGGATACAGACGGCCATTTCTCCCTCGTTAGGTTATCCTTATTTTTCCCTTGCCTGTTGTTCCAAGTCTTATTTTTTTTACCCAGAAACTTCCGTCTAGCTGATCTTGTGACCATCATGAATGGTGTCTGTGGATCCTTCTCTATTTTCTCATCTGCTAGGTATCTCGTTACCCATGACCCGGACTATCTATGGACCGCCTTTTCTTTCCCCCTTGCCGGACTCATGTTCGATTTTCTCGATGGAAAAGTAGCTAGATGGCGAAAATCCAGTAGTTTGTTAGGGCAAGAGCTCGACAGCTTGGCCGACTTAGTGCGCTATTTTCTATTCTAACCTCAGTCGGCAACACCAACGCGGGCATATAGATCTCATTCGGTGTTGCACCTGCCCTACTGGCCTTCGTTGTTGGCTTGCGGACCTACCTCGATACCGTTGTCCTTACAGCATTCATTTGTTGCGGGCTCGCTAGGCTAGCTCGGTTTAATGCCACTGTCGCGGTCGTACCCAAGAACAATTCGGGAAAGGCCAAGTACTTTGAGGGGCTCCCTATCCCTTCTTCACTTGTGCTTGTGGGCGTGTTGTCATACTGGACAAAGAACGGGTGGATTGAAGGCAAGGAAGGGATCCCATGGGGAACAGTTACATTGTGGGGTGAAGCAGGAGGACGTGGGGAAGTTCACAGGGTTTGTATAATTGTCGGCGCCTGGGCAGCTGCAATGGTCAGCAAAACGTTGCGCGTGCCGAAATTGTAGTCAGCATCTGTAGACGCGCCTTTTTGATTTACCTATGTCTCGCGTCGCCTCTCATGATGTACAGCGTCTCTATCTCCAGGCTATTCTCTCTCGCGGCCTCGTACCAGAGGGGCTAGCTAAGCTTTTGTGGAAAAAATCCGTCGAGGCTGTGAATGGTACGCGTATACGTAGTATATCCAACTACTCGCATCTGTAAACGCTGTCCTTCGCAGCCATCAATATCACGCTGGATTTGTCTGAGCACGACGGTGACGATGCCTGGGACAACTTCATCACCAATGTCAATCGGTCACTCGATAAACTCAATCTTGATTTCCGGCGTTTCGTGGACGAGTCTACTGGAAAGACAGTCTACGTTCTCGTCAACGCCAAAAGCGATGAAGTATCACAGCTGGCTACGGACTACAACCCCACAGAAATAGCGTACTTCAGAGCTTTGGTAGGTTCATGTTCAAATCCAATCTTCACCCGAGTATTTGAAACTATTGCACAGGTAGAGCAAATTATGCTAGCGCCTAGGCAATCGTATTCTATCTCCTCTTTGGCTGCGCTACGAGAAGTCAGTTCCATCAAGCCCAAGTCGAATATGACAAAGACACAGGCAGAAGTTGTTCTAGCTAGCTTCGTCGCTAGGGGATGGCTTCACAAAAGCAGGCATGTTACTTTCGCGGCCTGCCATCTTCGACTCTTATTTTCTACAAAAGCCGCGGACGCTACTCCCTTTCGGTGCGGTCTATAGTGGAATTGGGTTCCTATCTCAAAACTACTTATCCTGAAGAAGCCGTCGAGTGTTCTGTTTGTAACCAGGCAATTTCGTCTCACACTATTTTGGTTGCTCTTCTTGACCATTTTCTACCTAGATCATGACGCAGGGCGTGGCTTGCTGCGGCACAGGCTGTGCAAATCGCCTACATTATCACTGTTTTGCCAACTTTAGGAGGAGGCACGGTGCCTGCCCCCAGTGCAATAAAGAATGGCCGCTGAATGCTAAAGATAAGCCTCTCATTCCCGTCGGAGAACAGGCCGCAAGAGATGGAGATGATGCTAAAAGGCGCGTACGCATTAGAAGCGCCGAGCCAAGTGATGAGGAGATGGAGGAGATGGAGGAACCATCTCAAACACAAACCCAGATCCCCCAACCAACCCAACAGAGCCAAAGATCGAGAGATACTCGCAGGCAGGGTGCAAGCGTGGATCCTGATATCGACGAATTCAGCGAAACTATTGCTCGAAAATCGGGCAGGTCTAGACGAACTGGATCACGCAAATAATTCTCAAGTCTTAATATAAGATACCCACACCCTATAATCGCGTCCCCTATCTTACGACAGTGGTATTAATGCTAACGTGAGAGTCGCCATTGGTGCCTGACGGGAGACGAACTGCAAGAATATCGGCTTCACCATCAGAGCCCTTGTTGGTAAAGCCAAATTTCCCCTTTCCCCAAACCTGCTGTCGTTTCCTTTCTTTCTGGCCCTCTCCAAATTCCTCATTCCATTTGCGCAACTCCGCAAGACTTCCCAAAAACTCTGACGACGAAGGTGTAATTTCCTTGAGAGCTTTCAAAAAGTTGCGCCAATGTAGAGTTCGTGGCAGTGAAGCGCTATCCACGTCAACACCGTGGCTACTAGAAACATTTTTAGGTGGGACTCCGACTAACGCTGGCCCGACCAAGTGTGAAGCGGTTTGAGAGGCTTCGAGTTCACCTGATGTTTGTTGCACCGCGGGTACGCTCCATGGAAGCCGAACATATTCTTTCACCGCGTCCAAAGCGGCGGAAACGCACAGGTCTGAGGCAGGTGATTAAAGCAAACACAGCCAAGGCAGAACCAGCACCTACGTTTCAAGTCTGATCCTGAGAAATTGTCTGTCTTCTGAGCAAGGTTCCCAATGTCTACGTCATCCGCGAGCTGCTCTTCACGTAATAGGATTCTTAGAATCTCTACTCGATGAAATAAGTGTGGCATAGGGAATAATCCAGGGAAAAAACCCACCCTCACGTTCCTTCCCGCCAGGCAAGTCAACTAACAGTCTACGGGGTAGGCGACGCAGCACAGCATCGTCAAGATCAAATGGTCTATTGGTTGCTCCTATGACAATGACGCGATCTTCTTGAGAAGATTTGAGGCCATCCATTTCTTGCATGAATTCGGTAATGACACCCCGATGAGCAAAGGCACCGCCGCTCTCCCGGGCAGACATCCTAGCACCGAAGAGTGCGTCGATCTCATCCAGGAAGATTACACAGGGAGACAATCTGCGGGCAAGAGAAAAGACGGCTCGAACGAGTTTCTCGCCTTCTCCAACGTACTTATACCATGTCAACATGATCGTTTCACTTGCCCGGTGTACGACTCACCATGTCCATGACATCGGAAGGAGAAATCAACATCATTCGACACCCAGCCTCATGAGCAAGGGCGCGGACAACCAATGTTTTTCCTGTTCCAGGTGGACCAAATAGTAGACAGCCCGTCATGCCGTGTTCTTTGAGAATGCCCTGCTGAAATGCTTGCGGATGCAGCAAAGGCAAGGAAACAATGGTTCGAACCGAATCTATTGTATGGGAAGGTAAATGCACTTGACTGAATGTCGTGGTCATTGATGCTGCCAGGAAAAGTCAACCGGGACGTCACAGGAACATGAAATGCAAGGCCATACCTGAATCAACAATGCAAGGCAATAGCCTTTGCTCATAAGAGTCTAGTTCATTGTCGTTCTTGACACGCTCAACCACTTCGTCGGTTACAGCCTGAGTTTGGTCTGATTTCTCATCCTCAACCGGGTATCGCCCATGCGGCGAGGCCTCCTTAAACCAAGCTTTACGGAAATCGGACATGGATTTGTGCGTTGACCATGCATTCCGAACGACAGACCATGGTATTTGTGTAAGTTCCAAGCTCTCCTTGTCTAATTTATCTTGTGTCGCAGCGGCGGACATGACGCTACCCAATGCTCGATCCGCGACCTTGCGTACATTTGACCAAGACTCAAGGGTGTAACCCCAAGCCTCCCACATATGAGTCTCTTGATTGAGGGAGGTGGTGTTCGAGGACTGTGAAAGGATGTGTGATGCGCGTTCCTGCTGGACACAACCTCCCACACTACCGACACCCATTCGCATGGTAAGTTCGTTTATTTCTCGCCTCCGGGCAATCCTTGTGCTCTGCTCTAGGGTTGGAGACCTTACTTGAGGGATGAGCGTCGAAGTGCGGAAGAAAGATGGCTTTGATTCCGAGTCAGATAGCTTGCCTTGTGTAGGCGGTAGAGCACTGAGAAGGGCGGGAAGAACACCCGAAGGGCCACTGCCAGGTCCGACGACGAGGACATCAGGCTTAAAGTCTGGTCCGTCATCTGAATCTGAGGCCACGGCAAGCTTCGCATATTCCTCGTATAGAGCGACATCACCCTTTTCCCACTTTTTTAGTCTCTCTCTCAGCCTCTTCTCTCGGGCCCTCTCGGAGGCCTCATCCTCACCCCAATCTGATCGGGTATGCTGGATGGGAGGTCCGTTGTAATTAGGAGAAGGATATCTATTTAAGAGCATGCCCAACACCCCATTCCCTGGCCCTGACAAATACGCAGAGGTATGTGGCGATATGGGGGGCGTCATACCAAAAATGATGGTCATTGGGTTGCTTATTGGAGAAGATGGTCGTGATATAGGACCTCGGCGCCGTTGGCGAACAGCTGACAAGAGGTGTGGATACCATGACGCAGCCAATGGTGCAAGGGTAGGAAAATCGCGGATATAAACCAGTCGCGGTCGTGGTTGAGAAGACGAGGCGGAGCTTTCTCGTTTGGAGGGAAGATTTACCAGTGTGTCAAAGAACACCTTGATGCGACTTGGCGGCGCGGTTCTTCTAGGAGTGGTAGCCATAATAGTCCGAGGTGCCATGGCTGGATGGGCCATGACGGTCAGAGTCATCTGCTGGGGCGCAGAAAGAAAATGAGGAATATTCTCTGAATCGTCCACTTCTTCGACAACAGGTGGACGGGTATTAGATGGTGATGGTGCGGAGGATGAAGGAGGAAAATGCAATGGATTTCGTGGCAGTTGCAATGCATTGGCGGCTGTATTCCAATTACTTAGCTGGCGCAACGAGTCAAAACATATTATTCCATACCTTTTCCAAAATGGCCCCACTCTCCAGCTGCCAATTGGACAGCGTCGAGGACGAGGACTTCTGCGCCCGTGCGGAGAGCCAATTCACGTACTGTTGCATCGATGACGTAGTCTCCTCCCTCTATTGGACAATATAAGCCGAGAGTGGGCTCAACGGGAGAACCTAGTGGAGTAGGATGCGCTGCACGGTGTTGCGCTTGCGGATGGAGAGTCACTAGCAGGTTGTTCAAAGCCTCTTCAAGGAGTTCTGGCGGAGGAAGTGCAGAAGCATGGCTTGAATCGCCTGAGAACTCTGGTTCAGTGGACCACAGAATATCCAGCCCCTCAGGTAGTTCCATGGGTTCCTGATCCTTGGGTAAG
Source organism: Amanita jacksonii TRTC168611 (assembly GCA_000497225.1). Taxonomy (NCBI): domain Eukaryota; kingdom Fungi; phylum Basidiomycota; class Agaricomycetes; order Agaricales; family Amanitaceae; genus Amanita; species Amanita jacksonii. The sequence continues at coordinate 108,447 of KI546984.1, forward strand.
GCTGAGGAGATTCTAGTCCGGCGAATCTTTGGTTTCTCAGCGTCGTCCGATAGCTCCTCGATTGGGTCGGGTTCATTTTGCGGTGGTTGAGGAAAGTTTGCAGATGAGCTACGAGGAGTCGAAGATGAAGCAAAGCGCAGGGGTTGAGACAGATGTGGAAGAAAGTAATATGTGCGTCGTGTACGGTGAGGAAGAGGAAGTCTGGAGGGACGGAGGAGGGAAGGACGCATTGGAGGAGGGGAAGGGAAAAATTATAAAAAGCGATTACATTATTTCCTAAAGTGTCCGAAGTGCCATTTCCTTCTCTCTCATCCGCTCTTTTCTCGCTCCTTCGCCCGCTCTGCCAAGTCTACCCCAACCAGTATCTTCGATGCTTTCCATAGCTGAACCATATTAATAATGTTCTTCACCAAAAACACCGGGAAGCTCAGGCATGCCAGCAATTCCTCGTAAGTTAGATCTGATAGCAGCGGCACCCCCGATACTCCAACCGGCGTCCTCACCCATTTCATGAGGTAAAGTGAGACAAAGAACAACTCGTTTCCAGCACATACGAAAAACAATGTTCTCTGTCTCAGGATTTAGTACCAGGTTGTATCTATAGCTACTGAATAGCTTACCGGATCATTGTAGTAGAGCCAGAGGATCCGACTGACATCACTTGTTACTAATTTATGACTTCTAGAACCAGTCACGAGGGAGCTGCACCACAATGACTCAGTACTGAGTAAGGAGTATCAACTTGAATGTTCCTGTACCTGTACATGTGCATATAATGGCTGCTGAAATCAAGAGCTATTAGGAATTGAAACAATATGGCGTATTTCGGATATGCCGACGAAAGATAACACAGCAAGCAAGACGTCGTACACCTGATCCAGGAATTAGCTGCGCAAGATGTATATGAATAACGCATTTGCGTACCTGTCTGTAACCATGTCCAAAACTGCCCCAAACTTGGACGTCTGTCCCAGAGCCCTCGCGGCCTGGCCGTCAACGGCGTCTAACAGGCATGATACAACATATGCTAATGTGCAATATTTTGGGTGATAGCTCATGAAATGGAGTGAAAGCCCAGCCAGTATAATCCGCGTGTAACCTATCCACATTGTCGAAAATCAGACAAAACACAAAGTCATCATATGGCAACTGACCAATCAGATTGGGCACGAACAGAAACACATTTTCAGAGTATGACTGAGCGGTCGCGAGGTCCACAGCCGCCTTTGCATCAACGAGCCCTATAGAAGCCCGCCGACGATTCTTGGGCTTTCGAGACGAAGAAGTATTTGGCATAATGACAGGGACCCGTCAAAAACGGTGTGTACCTGTTTTTAACGCAGCTCGGATTCGTCCGTGTAAGTCCCATTTGTCAGCACACCATTATGATTACTATATTACAATAACATAAACAGTTCAACAGCATAGTATACGGTACTTATTTATGAGACCGCGTGCCAAATACAACCCCCAATACGATGCCCAGAATAGCTAGCACGGTCAGGAAAATGCAGAAACATATCCAACGCATCTTCCGGTACCGGCGTGCATGTACGACAGCCTGTACCGTATGCTCAAGGCTAGGATGACGTTAGCACAATAGTCACCCTGCACGTTACGTGGCCGCACCCTTTTTTAGTGTTGGATTCAACATCCTTCCCTGTCTTGTCCAACTCGTCGATAACTTCGTCTTGTTGTTCCACTAGGAGAGCAATCTGGAACACTGTCAGGTTACCCAAGCGGTGAATAGGATTGACACTTGCATCACTGAGCAGTTGAGCCAACTCGGCCAGAGTCTCTTCCATTTTCCGCATGTCCTGCTGACGCTGCTGAACCTCCTGATACGCCGCCCTGGATTCCCCGTACCGCGTCGAGTTCGCAAGCTAACAGTCATATTAGTGGAACTATTGATGAGTATCAGCGCAGTATCAGGGGGGACGGACTGCTTGCGTGAATATCTGGTCTCCTCCGCCTTCAAGAGCCGTCCTGACTTCATCGTCAGTCGCATCTGGTTTGACTTTGCAGGGTCATCTCAATATCTACTACGGAGCATGCGAGGGGATGAGCATTTACCGATCCTCAACTGACGTTCTACTTTCCTCCTAGCTTGTAGTCGGTAGTCCTGTTCCACTCTCTGGTAGTTTTGTATAGCTTCAAAAAACTTTGACCGCACAAGCGCTACCTGGAATAGACATTAACAAATAGACTAGGAATACTCAAACATCTCACTTGATTTCTACGGACGTTCCTATCTGGCCCAACAGGGAGAGTCTCAAGTTTCTTTATCCTGTCTCTGAGGTCATCGATTAGGGTGCGTGTTTCATCTCTCATCAAATCCAACTGCTGAGCATCTTGGTTCGTTCCATCAGCTAGTACGTTTCCGAGTCGTAGGTGTAGGGTTGATATGATAGTAACATTCCCATTCAACTGTTCCACGCCAGACTGAAGAGAAGCAACCTGGGAAGAGGGGTTAAGGAGTGCCTATGAGGCCAACGAACTAACACGCCTCGTCAAAGAAGGAAGGTATAGTATCATTAGTAGTCGTGGTCGTTGGCGGTCGAGCATCAAAGGTGTCTAGTTCGTGAGATTGTGGTGGTGGTTGCTGTTGTTCCTGACGTTGAGCCTGAAGGGGTAAAAAGTAAGGGGATGAAGGAGGCGATTTGAAATAAGATAATAACCCGGAGAGCTGCTAAGCGATCCCTTGACATTGTAGGCAGTAGAGGTCACCTCGCGGACAATACCTGAACGGGGAATCTCAGGGGAAGAGCTGGAACTCAGTGTCACACGTGTGGTGCGTCAATTTCTCCACTACCATGTGCGGCATCCTTGCTGTTCATGGCTTGAAAAATCCCACAGAAAACAGAGCTCACTATATCGCCCTTTCAAAGAGAATTCGTCACCGTGGTCCTGATTGGTCAGGCTGTCATGTAGGAAAAAATGCGATCCTTGTTCATGAGCGTCTTGCCATAGTTGGTGTTGGTGAGCTCTCTCTATTGCCCCCGACCCTAGGTTCTCAACACATCGGCAGATTCTGGAGCTCAGCCCATCCACGCCGAAGATGACCGGCTAATTTTGGCCGTCAACGGCGAGATCTATAATCATCTTGCCCTGCGAGCCAACTTGGACTCTAAGTTTGAGTTCCGTACAAGATCTGATTGCGAAGCCATCATTCCTCTAGTAAGCACATCTTTCCATCCATCCAACGATTCAATCATCTGGTCACCCAGTATAGAAAGTATGATAAGGGTCTCTGCGACCTTCTTGATGGCATGTTCTCTTTCGTCCTGTTGGACGACTCGGCTTCCCCGTCCCGCATCATTGCTGCCCGCGATCCCATCGGGATAACCACCCTTTATCAAGGTTGGAACTCGAAAATACCTGGTGCTGTCTACTTCGCTTCAGAGCTTAAAGCGATCGTAGCCGAATGTGACAAGATAATATCTTTCCCTCCTGGTCATGTTTATGACAGTCGTGACAATTCAACTGTACGTTACTACAGGCCAACTTGGTGGGATGGGGACGAAGGTGGAAGCATTCCCACGAGCCCGGTGGATCTGAAGCTTCTGCGTGAGACGCTAGAAGGTGCTGTCCGGAAACGCTTGATGTCGGAAGTGCCGTATGGTGTCCTACTGAGCGGTGGACTAGACAGTAGTCTCATTGCTTCTATCGCTGCAAGAGAGACAGAAAGAGTTGCCCGGGAGCAGTTCGAGGCACAGAAGAACAGAACAGTGGACGGGGAACAGCCCACAAGTAAGTTCTAATTTTAGCTTGCCAGATACTTTTACACAACAACCTTTTTAGCCGTCTTCTGGCCGCGGTTACATTCTTTCTCAATTGGCTTGGCAAACTCCCCCGACCTTATTGCTGCCAGAAAGGCGGCTCAGTTCTTGGGGACCGTTCACCACGAATTCTTGTTCACAGTACAGGAGGGTTTAGATGCCATCCCAGAAGTCATATACCATCTGGAGACGTTCGATGTTACCACGGTCCGGGCAAGCATCCCGATGTATCTACTTAGCCGCAAGATCAAAGCGACTGGAGTTAAAATGGTACTTAGTGGAGAAGGCAGCGACGAGATTTTCGGAGGATATCTCTATTTCCATGCTGCTCCAGATGGCAAATCATTCCATCAAGAATGCGTCAGGCGCGTTAAAAATCTTCACACAGCAGACTGCCTGCGCGCAAACAAGTGAGTAATTCTTCCCAATATCCACGGATTTTCCAATCCTCTCGTCATCGTAGGTCCACTATGGCCTGGGGCCTCGAGGCTCGGGTCCCATTCCTTGATAAAGCATTCCTTGAGGTTGCTATGAACATTAATCCGGAAGACAAAATGTTTTTCAAGGGTAAGGATCAAGCATTTGATGAGAACGGCAAGCCTAGAATGGAAAAGGTGACGCTACACCTCCCCTATTAGCAGCAGCAATCCAACACAATCGCCCCTACAGTACATCCTAAGGAAAGCTTTTGACTATGCTCCGGATGGCAAGGTAACTTATTTTGCTCATTCGAGGCCAGAGATTCCTAACCGCCATTTTTGAAGCCCTATCTCCCAGAGTCAATCTTGTGGAGGCAAAAGGAACAATTTTCCGATGGAGTCGGTTATTCCTGGATTGACGGGTGCGCATCCCAACTCCTCCCAGTTCCCTTGTGTGGTGTGACTGAAGATATAATATAGTATGAAAGATCACGCCGCTTCCGCGGTGTCAGATGAAGCCTTTGCGAAACGTGCCGAGAGGTGGCCTGAGAACGCTCCAGATACAAAAGAAGCATACTTCATTCGCAATATATTCGATGGTAATTGTCTCACCAGCTGTTTGCTATCGGGGTGACCAAAGTTCTATTACGTTTCTAGATCTATTCCCATCCAGCGCCGCCGCTAGTACGGCAGTCCGGTGCGTCAGCTGTGATAACCTTATTAATTCATTTCTTATTCGCCTCTGGCCAGCTGGATACCTCGAGGCGACTGGGGCTGCGCCTCGGATCCAAGCGGACGAAGTGTCAGCATACACCTTGCCGCATATGACGCTATCAACTAAATTGGTCCTCGGAGCTTCGCCATGTACTGTTAGTTCGTAAATCTGACCGTTGTGATTCCATGTGTGTGTAAACATAGCACAGTTGAAAACAATAAGTAAAAGTGAAAGAGAGGATTGGAAAAGTATACTCATCACAAACTTTACGGTGGTATAAGATTGCAGAAAGCATAGCAAGCAGCAATAACGAAGGGATATAAGGTAATGAAGGATATCCTACGAGGGTAAAAGGGGGAGGAGAAATCAGAAGCATCAAGTTTGGTTCAAGTCTGGGTCATTGGCAATAATTTGGTTGTACAGCCCCACGCCAGAATCATTTGACGGAGCGGGCGAAGCGAGGCCCTTCGCATTGGCTGTTGTCGTTTTTGTGGCTGCACTTGTCTGTGATGTATTGCGTGCACGTGACTTCAATGAGGGAGCTACATTATTACCAGCCGCTTTGGTACCCTGATCCCAGGCTGGCCTCGTTGCAGTTGAGCGGGCATAATTTGGCCCGTCCTCTGATGATGGGGGCGGCCGACGAACAGGTGGGCTGACCGTGGCACGGCGGCTGGCCGGTCGGGTAATGGGCGAAGCACTGTCCGATACGAGGCGTGTGCCAAACTTGGCATTGGCGGAGGAAACTCTTTGGTATGATGCCATCGCAAGCCCCCTACGTGGGTTTGCGCCCATGCGAGTCTTCACTATGGGTCGTTGGACAACGGTCATTTTATCAGCCCCCCAGTAAGAAAAGCTCATCTTGCTTTTCTTATCTGAGTCGTCTGAGTCATTGTCCTTATCGTCGTCTTCGTCTGGAAGGGGAACAATCCGAGGTTGGGCAGAGAGCACTTGGGCCTGGGAGCGAGCCACTCTGCTAGCAACTAAGTCCAGTGGATAAGGAAGGAAAGCAAATTTACGCACTCATCCATGGCGACAACACCTTCCTTTGGCTGCACGACATTCCCAATGACCCATGTTTCTATCTGGTGTGAAGTGATCAATGGATGCAACTAGTATGAATGCGCAATAGGCCACCTTGATAAACTTGTAAAGATTACGGGGTTTCGTGTGTGAAATGCGGCGGCCAGTAGTAGCATACTTTGCTTTGCCCTGTAGCTCAGGCAGTGAGTTGGTGCGGGAAGTGGTGGAAGCCACCAAAGGCAAGGAGGTTGTTCCTGTGCGCTGACATAGCAATATAACATCATTGAACACGACGTGCCATAGGTCCTTTTTACCTATTAAGTGAGTGCCGGCGGAGAGGACATCGCTTAACCGCTTCAATGATGATTTTCCTTTCACGCCCTTCCCGTTGATTATCGGTGGTGGTGAGGAAGGCTTTTGCAACCCATTCCCTGGACTGCTTGCTAGCATCCCTGGGTTAGAAATAGGGTTGTAAGGACGCTCTTCAACGAGCACTCGAGAGGGTTTGGGCAAAGCTAGCTGCTTGACTTTATCCAATCCCTCGATTCGGGCAAAAACGTCTCTCGTTTTATCCCGCTCTTCCTTTTGAATCTTCTCGTCTTCGATGCTCCTTACGATGGTCTCGATCTCGGCAACCATCTGTAAGGTTGTTTCATACTCAAACGTGCTTGGATCTGTGTGGAAGAGGAGATTTTGAAACATGAGGGGGTACTTGAGAAGGCGTTGGAAAGGTTTAGACAGCGTAATTGCCAATCCTGTTTCTCCCTTGTCGAAAGCAACTTCCTCCAACTTGCGCAGAGCGGCGCCAACTTTTTGCCAGTCGCCTGCGTCTTGCTTGGTAGGCTTTTTCGTTGCCGTGTTGGATAAAGCGGAATCAACCTGACCCAGGGCTCTTTCAAGATGCAGGACGTAGGTCGCATATCCGCGAAAGATGTCAGCCTGATCTCTGAGTTAGACAGGGCTAGAAGAAGGGGAAGAGAGGACGAACATGGACAATGAACACATCTGCTAACGACCTAACGAGAGGAAATTGGTCTTCGTATCGCTTTCCCAAGGCTTCGCATAGTTTCTTGTGACCGTCGAGAACACCGCCATCAATAACTTCGAGGCATGCACGCAAATCGTCCGGCAGCTGATGAGGAGCGATAGCGATACCAAGAACAGGTTCAGGGGCTGTTTGGCTCTTCCTGAATTTCCTTAGAACACTTGGTCTATGTGGTGATGGCGTGTCTGGATGTTGCCCCTGACTGTACTTCCTCTCTCTGTCTTTGTCCTTCTCAACAATGGTCGATTGGCGACCCAACGAGGTGGTCGAGGCTGACTTTGGATTAGCAGCTTTGGGGGGCGGAGGAGGGAGGGAGTGGTGGGATCTGGATGGGAAAGGGACTGTGGGACCTCGAGACGAGGGTGTGCGGTAAGGAGAAAGATCCCCATGTTTTCCATTATACGCTCTTCGGATCCGTTCGTCAGCTTCTTCCTCCTCGGATTCCATGGACTCGGCACCATCCATGTTGGGTACACCATCTTTGGCTCGCGCCGCAGAGCTGGGTCCTGAGGAGGCAGTCGGAGTTGGGGACATGAAGCGGGCGGCTATGGGGGGTAAATGATCTAGGGACTCAGTAGGTGATTCCGAACGAAAGAGGTCGTATTCCGGATGGGGGGTTGGCGAGTTAGGTGGGCTTCTAATGCTGGCCGAATAAGGGTGGAGCAGAGGATCTATAAAAGTCTCCTTCATCTTGACAAGCTCTTGAACATATCTTGTGGAAGGTAAATATACATGTATATATATGAGCGAGTAAGAAATGAGAAGCTGAGCTGGGACACACCTCTCTTCACTGGATATAATCTCGAACAGGACTTCTTGACGCGTGCGCTCGCGTGAACCGATATTACAAACGAGGTCTTCTTCCGTCACTTCGCTCCATGAAGTTGCCGAAAGAATGCGACTACCTGTTGCTTGTGACGACATGGTGGAGTAAGGCGTTGGTGATCGGATGGAGTGTAAGGAACCAGCGTCCATAGTCTTATAGAGATAGGGCGAGGTTGCACGTACGGATGCGGCCTTGGACACCGGCTTTGCTATCGTCGTGAGGTCAGTTCTGGACGAGGAAGCGGCGGTGGTGGTCGTAGCGGTAGCGACAGAGCCTCGAGGTTCCTTGACAGGAGGGGATTGGTTACGGGCCAGGGTAGCTTTGGCAGATGAACCAGGAGGTGGGGACGAGGACCTATGCTCGTCGTTAGGAAGGACGGAGGAAGGTTCTGTGGCGGTCGGCGTGGGAGGTGGCGACTTGAAGGCAACTTTCTTGTGAAGATCGTTGACGGTATGGTTCGAATTAGAGCTATTATTAGTACCTTTACGAACAATGGGACTGGGAGGGTCGAGATCAGTGCGCAGGGGGGGAGCCGATGCGGAGTGAGAGATGTCATTCACAGGCTGATCTGGAGGGGGAAAAGTACGGGGGGTAAGCTGACTGGAGAGCTGGGAAGATACGATTTCAGGCAAAGGCTTAAAAACAGTGTAGGAGGTGTTGACTGGGGTGGAAGGAGATTTTGGGGGATCGCGGGGAGGCCACGGGGCAAGAGGAGGAAACTTTTCTTTATGGATTGAAGAAGCGTCCTTTTCCTTGTCCTTTTCCTTGTCCCTTGCGCCGCTCCCGATATGGAGACGGCTGAGGAAAGCCTTCATTGGAGTGAGCGTGGAGGAGGGGAGAAATGAAAGGCAGAGAGCATTGAGTGAACAGTCCAAACAAAACGCCTCGTGTTTTTCGCAATGTCCGCCGTTTTACCTGCCCACTGCACAAAACATCTCCAATCTCTCAACTACTGCTTTCTTTCCTCCTCTTTCCTCCTCACCCAGTCTGATCATTCAGCCTCAAATGGAACCACTCTCTGGCTCGGTGCACAATGTCTTTCTCTATTTCTGGCTGATTTTAAGCCAGGTCGCGCCATCGAGCTAGGTAGCGGCATCGGTCTCACAGCGTGCGACCCTCCCTCAGTTTCTCTTTTGTTTCTTGTTGTATTCAGACCTGCTTAGACTTGCCCTGAGTTCCTTGGGTTGGGATGTCGTTGCAACGGACACCCAGCAGGTCATCGCCACAGTCTTGTCTGCCAACATAAGAAATAATTCCTCTCAAATTCAAATTCGGGAGTTGGATTGGACAATTCCTCCCACAGAATGGGACTGGGATGACGATCGTGTTATCGCCTCTGCATCCTCCTCTCATCCCAAGTCCGAACTGGGGCCCAATCTCCTCCAGTCCCCATTCGATCTTGTCTGCTCGGCAGATACAGTATACGATCCTTCTCTCATTGAACCTTTGTTGCGCACTCTCCATGCAGTGTGCACGTTTTCACGAACCAAGTCACCTGTATCTCGTGCACCTCCCGCTTATCTCTGCATCGAAAAGCGTGATCCTGCATTAATAGAACGGTTCTTATCCGATGCTCAATCCGTATGGCAATTTGCTGTCGAACGTATTCCGCACAGAAAGGTAATCAAGGCAATACAAAAAGGGGGTATTAACTGGCCCAGGGAAGAATGGGAGGATATCGAAATCTGGAAGTTAAATCTACCCTCGAAAATTTCCGTCTAGTACTTAGTTGTTCTTCATGATGTAGTCGCAATGGGTATTTCTTGTTCCGTTTCCTCCTCCCTGCGTGTTGTGACCAGCTGTAGCGATCGATCGAATCCATGCGTCGACTGTGAAGAATTTAGCCGGTCCTCCCCTTCCCAGGTCATTTCACGAACCAGATCTCGCCAAGTTTCTTCCTCGTCATTCTCTGTCTGTAGCTGGTATATCTGAAGGAACCCCTTGAGCCTGTCGTCCAGGTAAGGTGAGTGGCCGGAACAATAAGAAGGCGACGCACGTAAGTCCACCATCGTTAGTAACGTCAAGGAATTCAATGAGCTCTTCCTTGGTTTCGTTCGAAAAAGGCAAACCGTTAGTCTCCCGTGCCCATTCATCCAGGCCTTGAGGGCTTAGAGATGCATTTGGCGGTGGCGTAAGAAGCCTGCCATCCGAAACGTCTCGCTTCTCTACAGGGGGAGTGCAGTATTTTGCGAAAATGTGCTTCAGGCATGCCTCAAGCTAATGATAGACTGGACAGTAAGTAAAGAGGCGAGTTGGAACGGATAAATAGGGAGAGTAATACCTGCTCCGAGATGGCCCCGTCCTCATCAAGCAAATGAAACCCAGCGTTGCGCCGCCCCTGGATCGAGGCAGGCTCTGGAGTGTCTGCCCGTCGAGGCGATATTGGTCCCCCCATGTTGTAGTTGCGAGCCATCTTTGCCGAGAATGGTAATCCCACGTGCTCTCCCTTACCTCACACCTCATGCCCCCTCGCTCAGAGCCACTGTCCATCGAGTCCCTGCTTCAGAAACAAAAGCAGGACAAGGAAGCTGCTGCAAAGGTTACCATCACTCACCACACTATCGTTACTAGCTAAAAATCTATTTGTTTTTTCAAGCCGAAATTTCTGTCCAAAGAAGAAAGAGCTAAACTAGCCCTTGCTAAGCGCGAGCAGGAAATTAGAGAGCAAAAGGAACGCGAAGACAAGAAAAGAGTTGAGCGAGACGCCCTAGAACGTGAAGCAGATGAAATCAGGCAGAAGGGATTTCAGGGTCCAGGCAGCCGTTCCCGGTGTCAGTTCCATCCACGTCTTTTTTATTTTAATTTTTTTTGGCCCTTTGCTGATTTTACAAACCGCTAGTTGAAGAGAGGTATGGACATCCAGAACGGGACAGAGGCGACCGCTATAGCAGACGTGATCGCGACTCCCGGGACGGTCGCCCTAGCGGCCGTCCGCCCTCATCGAAAGAGGGATTCCAGAATGTACCTACTGCCCCTCGCGCTGACCGCGAAAAGCATGGTTCAAGCAGTTCTGCCCCCACACCACCCTTATCCCATCAGACTGGACACGGAGCAAGTGCGACCTCCGACGCAGCACCTGCCTTTGTCCCTCCGATGACGGAGAACGATCTTTCCGCTATTCGTTCTCGCTATCTCGGTGTAGACAAGAAGAAACGTAAGATTCGTAAGATGAACGATCGCAAGTTTGTATTCGATTGGGACGCGCAAGACGATACGTATTCAGAAGATTCCCCTGTCGCCGTCGGTAGCAACAGGCAAGGTGCTCAAATCATGTTTGGACGGGGACACATTGCTGGCATGGATGACGGGGGAGGGGGTGTCAAGAGAGGAAATAATAGCACATACGACGCCCACCTCGCAGACGCCATGGAGCGACGAAGAGCCGCCAAGGCAGGTTTCGATGACAGACACTGGACAGATAAACCCCTAAACGAGATGACGGAGAGAGACTGGCGCATCTTCCGAGAAGATTTCAGCATATCTGCAAGGGGTCAGTGTCTTCAAGCTTCCGCTCATCTGGCGTGGTAACATACATTTCCTCTTAGGTGGCCAGATACCTCACCCACTACGCTCGTGGACGGAATCTGATATCCCACAGCCCATCTTGGATTGTATCGAACGAATTGGCTATAAGGAACCCTCTCCCATCCAGCGTCAAGCTATTCCCATTGGGTTACAAAATCGTGATATTATTGGGATTGCCGAGACAGGTACGTATATTCTCCATTCTGATAGTTGCGTGCACTAAGTGTTGCAGGTTCTGGTAAAACCGCTGCATTCGTAATCCCAATGTTGTCCTTTATATCTAATTTACCTGCCTTTACGGATGAAAATCGTCATCTCGGTCCATACGCCCTAATTCTGGCGCCGACCCGTGAGTTGGCGCAACAGATCGAAACTGAAGCGAGAAAATTTGCAGGGCCGCTGGGATACAAATGTGTTTCCATCGTCGGAGGCGTAAGTGCCATAACTACGAGGAATTTGAAATATACACTGATTTGACTAGCGAGCCGTTGAGGAACAACAATTCAATCTCCGGGAGGGCGCTGAGATCATCATTGCCACCCCTGGTCGCCTAAAGGACGTTATCGAGCGCCATGTTCTTGTGCTGTCCCAATGTCGTTATGTCGTCATGGACGAAGCCGACCGCATGGTGCATCTCGGGTTCGAAGCCGACTTGACCTTTATACTTGATGCGCTGCCGACCGAAACCATGCAGGGAGAGGACCCAGGTGAACAAATGGACGTGGATGGGGAGGTGATCAAGAAAGGTCGAACACGTGTTACAACACTATTCTCAGCTACAATGCCACCCGCAGTCGAGCGGTTAGCTCGCAAGTATCTCAAGAAACCAGCAGTTATCACCATAGGTGAGGCAGGCCGTGCAGTGGACACGGTCGAACAACGCGTTGAATTCATCAACGGAGACGAGAAAAAGAAGTAGGTTGATCCTCATGGTGCGCAGCCTGGTGATGCTGATAGAGGTTCTCAGACAACGCCTATTGGAGATTCTCAATAGTGGACAATATCCATCGCCAATCATCATCTTCGTAAACCAAAAGAAAACGGCAGACATGGTTGCCAAAGACTTGTCTCGTGCAGGAGTACGTACCTTTTTACTAATTTGTGAACGCTATTCTGAGATGTGGTGCCTCAGTGGAGTACATCAACATTGCATTCGGGAAAAAATCAGGAGCAGCGAGAGGCGTCCCTGCAGGCGCTGCGCAGTGGGGAGGCCGATGTCCTCGTGGCCACGGATCTAGCAGGGCGTGGGATTGATGTACAAGATGTCAGTCTGGTCATCAACTTCCAGATGGCCAACACAATCGAAGCCTACGTCCATCGTATTGGTGAGCCGTTGTTGGTTGGTGGCTGTGAAGGGAAATGATCGAACGTGCGATAGGTCGTACTGGACGAGCCGGAAAGATGGGCACATCAATTACGTTCCTCACGAATGATGACGACGAGGTCATGTGCGTGCTTAATTTTTTTTTCTATTATCAGAGCTTATCCGTCTGATCAGGTACGACTTGAAGCAAGGTAAGATCAGATGAGCCATGAGGACGGAAGAAAACTGATTGGAAAGGACAGAAATTTCAAAAAGTCCAGTGTCAAAGGTGCCTATCGATCTGGCAAAACACGAAGCAGCGCAACACAAGGTGTCGAGGGAGATGAAACGGAAGCGAGAGGCGGATGACATTGGATGATTAGATAAAGTACGATAGAGTTCCGGCAGGGTAAACGGAGGTGCCGGCGGGAGGCGGGGTAAGGCGGGCCGAGGCGCTGAGTAATTGTGGCAACGTACAGATGCTCTGCTAATTATATCAGTACAGCTCTGTTCCACACCTTGCCCCCGCTCCTCCATCCCCACATGCAGCTTCAACCCGCCTCTCCCAGAAAACATGGGCCTTTCTACGACCTCAAGCGCTTCCTCCGCATCCACACCCACCACTGGCCTTCCGCCCGTGCCTCCGACGCACCTTCCCCAAGCTCGGCCTCGGACGCCTCAATTACCGCTCCTTCTCCCTCCTCCTCCGGTGCCAGCCACACCAGCAACAAGCTTCCCTCCCTTTCTCCAAGCTCCCATGCCATTGTTTCTCTCCACGACGCCACTCAGGCACGTCTCACTAAAAAATACGGGAAGTGGGGCCGCGTTCTAGGTAGCGGTGCGGGTGGCACTGTTCGCCTCATCAAAGCAAGCACCAAGAATGGGGGCGGGATTTTTGCAGTCAAGGAATTCAGACCAAAACGCTCTAGCGAAAGTGAGAGGGAGTACCAGAAAAAAGTCACCGCCGAGTTCTGCGTCGGCTCAACGCTCAAACACCCAAACATCATAAAGACCATAGACATCGTTTCCGACCACGGTCACTACTACGAGGTGGGCATCTGGGGTTTGCCGCTCTTGCTAATCGCGGTACCACCCATTGATTCGTTGGCATGTTCAGGTCATGGAATATGCGCCGTACGACCTCTTCAGCGTCGTCATGTCTGGCAAGATGTCAAGACCAGAAATTTACTGCGTTTTCCGCCAGATATGTGATGGCGTCGAGTATTTACATGAATTGGGTCTTGCCCACCGTGACCTCAAGCTTGACAACTGTGTCATGACACATGGCAACGTGATCAAGTTGATTGACTTTGGCACTGCTACTGTCTTCCAATATCCTGGCAAGGCCCTTATCCCAGCGACCGGCGTCGTTGGCAGCGATCCCTACCTAGCTCCGGAAGTTCTTACTAGGGATTCCTATGACCCAAGAAAGACCGACGTTTGGAGTGTTGCCATCATCTTCCTTTGCATGGTTCTACGCCGGTTTCCTTGGAAAATTCCTGATCCCAAAACAGACCCCAGTTTTAGGGCTTTTGTACACGCCCATCCAGATCTATCTCAGGAGCCACCCCCTCGTAGAGCTAAGCAGCAACAGCAGATCCGAAATTCTACCATGCCCGCGCAGCTGACAGTGAACGTCGCACTGTCAACTCTTGTACCGCCTCGCTCAGCCACCATAGATCTTTCGTTACACTCTGAACCTGACACCGATAGTAACGATAGCACAATCTCGTCCGAAACGCAATCCATCTTTACACAAACCTCGTCAGCCTCTACCACCATCACAGAACCATCATCTTACCCCTCGTCCATAACTACTTGTCAACGAACCTCAAAGGCAGTGCGGCCCCATCTCCTGCAGACTACTAGCCCACACGAATTGGAACCGCCAATAATTTCTGTCACGATCCCTGTCAATGCAACAGAATCATTACCAACAAGCATGTCAGACGAGCGGACTCCTCGTGCCCCAACCATACCCATCCCATCATCCCTGGGCGTCTCGGCGGTTAAGCGGCCACGCGCTCAATCGATTAATGTCTTGTCTGCCGCTCCTGCCGAATCCGCAGAGAATGGTCAATCCTCCGATCAGATGGCTCCGACTCTGTCCCCTGTGGTGCACATCGCATCGCCATCATCTTTCCCATCAGAAGACAAAGAGAACAACTGCCGCCAACGGACTGATAGCACTACCACCTGCAATGGAGGTGGTGCTGAATCAATATTTAGGTTATTGCCTCGTGAATCCCGGCCAGCCATCCGACGCATGATCTTTGTTGAGCCAACAGGGCGGTGCACCCTTTCTGACTTGCTCAAAGGCAGAGGAAAGACGAACGACCTGCTATGCGGATGCGGTGCAGCACGTGAGCGAGCCAAGAACGGCGATCTCACCGCTGGCACATCAACTTGTGTGGATCACAGTTGGGATCCGGAAGAGGAAGATGATGGAGACGAATGGCTGAAAAGCATTACACCCTGCTCCGCCCCTGACGTTCCGCCAAGCCACAGCCATATCAAGGTTACAGTCGACGAGAAGGCCGGCAAACGTAAATTATTTTGAACCTTTCGTTATATGCCCCTCATTGCCCAGCACAGTATGTACATACTACACTGCGATTTATATCATTGTTACATCCCTGCTTCGTTTGTTTATACTTTTTTGGAAACTTTCTATGTAGATCGTTCCCGCCGGTTTTTCACTTTGCACCTTATGCTCCCAATGGGACCCTTGGGACAGAAAGCACGTGTACTTCCTATGGTATTCCATTGCTAATAGAGTCTAGCTAGAGTTCGTTGTGGTTGGGTGTAGTCCCATGACTCTCTTCCCCGTCCTCATTATCATCCGTTTTCGCCTTGGCTGTGATCTTGTCAGCCTTTACATTGTATCCCCCGACCCGAAGCGCGTCTGCCAGCCTTTCCATCGTTTCCGACTGCCCGTCAAATACCTCCGGATCGCCTACCAACTCGATTACTACCTCATTGCCGTCGACGTTGTCATGCGCCTCCTCCTCCTCCTCCACGGCCCGTGATTCGCCTGGTTCAAACCTTGTTTCTGCATTAAACAAGGCCTCCAGCGTCTTGCGTATCAATTCCTCATATACCTTGTCTTTTGATCCCTGAACCCTAGCTTGTGCGCCCACTTTCGCCGCTGATGGAGAAGGTGGGACCGGTTTATGTCGTACAGATCTGAGTGGATAATCGGCTACAGGTAATGGGACGTTAGCCTGCCCAACCTTAGTATTGGCAGCAGATGCGGGAGAAGTGGTGCTACTTGTCGTCGTCTCAGACTCCGATGCCAGATCCGGGATGATCTCGCGGCAGGATATTTGCGCTTCGTCAGTCGATTCTAGCCGCGATCGAAACCCGGGCTCTCCGCACAGCCTAGGGGTGTGTATGACAAGAACATATGAACAAGTCTTGGTCTCTTTGACAAATAGAATTGTATCTGTCATTGTCATGGAACAATGAAACTGGCGAACCTCGGTTCCCATGCTTCGGAATCACAGAAGTGTGATCCTTACCTGGACTTCTACCTCTCTTCTTTTTCCTGTCTTGTCGCATACAGTGCCGTCCCCCCACCTCTGAACAAGGTAACGGGAGGCGGCATTACGTGCAAGCTCGAAATTTGCGCTGCGTGCATCCTGTTCGGCCACTGACAATTCAGCACCAGGGTCAGGGTTTGCAGGGGCCTTGCCGAGGGTATAAGATTCCCACTATCAGATTATGAGATGAATTTCGTCTACATTATATGCACCAGGATCTTACATCAGGGTCCTCTTCCGGCTTATAGGCTCCTGGGAAGGGAGGCGATGTGAAAATTCAGCACATGGATGGGTCATAGGTTCACAGAAGTGTGTGAAAATATCACGATTCCTTACCTAGAATATGATGCGAGTTGGGTTGAATTAATTCCTTGAACTGGCGTATCTCTCGGTTATGACAATAGGAATATGTGAACCACCCTTGACGATGCTTTGATGGTAACACATGTCGGATCACCAAGTCAAATGCTAGAAAGTAAAACAAAAACAAAAACAAAAAAGACATACATAAAGGCAGGTCCCATCAAGGGGATGTAGAAGGGACCAACTACGAGCGGGTGACACCTCAGAGTCGGACACGTCTTCCGTGGTAGGAGGACTAATGTCCGGTGGTTCGGGAATGAGACAGATATACGAATCGCGCGGTCCGAGTTTCATATGCTCAAGAGTATAATTTGCGGTGGTTATGGGCAGTGGCTGCAATAAAAATAAAAAAGGAACGAAAAAATTATTATAGAACGCGGACCTCAAGCGAAGGGTTGTCATCATGATTTTGAACGGCGTCTGTGCCCCCTCCAATCTCTTTGCGGACTGATGAGGGGTGATCGAGAAATTCAGATTGGCCGCCACGTAAGCCTTGAGCGAACCAGCGTTGGGCAGTCTCGTTCATGACAGGAGCATTAAGAAAGGCGACGCGAAACTTTGGATACGCATATGGGTCCTCTGGAAGCGAATGCAAGAGACGGGGAGAGGAGAGGGAGGCATGGAGGAGGAGGAGCAAGGCGAACGGGTACATGGCGGCCGGAGAGGATGGCCCAAAAAGGAGATTAACGTTTTGTATGAGAGCAGAGATAAAATAACATTCAGTCTTCCCATACAGGACCCCCTTGTTCCGTTTCTCCATGTGCTCGTGACGCGATGTGAGTCCCGCCCCCATTTTTGTTTCCCGTGCTGACTGGCTCTCTCATTACGTGAGTCCCCCCCCTCCGAATCAGGGGCAAAAGCCTACCAACGGGAAGATTGCTCAATGATAATAAAAAAAGCGTCTGGCCTCTGAGTGCACGCGAGGGAACAATATATTCGAATTCTTCTATATTGGGCAGTAGTTTTTATTCATTAAAGAATGGCCCACGCATCTTTCCCCCCACTCTTCCTTCAACCAACAGGCCCACGCCAGCCTACAGGTGTCCCTCGTCCGCTGGTCTTTTAGACTATTGTCCCTATATCCCTTCCCCCCCCATGTCCTCCCCCCGTGACGCTCCGCAAGATACCGGGGAGCGACAGTCCCTTGAAGATGCTGAAGAGACGCAGCTTGGACCTGACGCTGGGAACGGTGAGTTATCATACTTGTTACTCCCTAAGACTGCCCTTCAATCGATCCAGCTTGTCACGGTATTTTTCTTTCTCTTGATTTCCCGTTGGCTGATGTCGCACCCTGTTTTAGATCCTACATCTCAGCAATCGGGAGAGCCCCCGAAACGTAGCCGCGGTAGACCTCCCGGCAGTAAGAACAAGAAGACAGCTACCCAATCTTCAACGACACCGTCCGTGTCCCCATCGGCGCCAAAGAAGCGCGGTCGCCCACCCAAGGTAAGCCAGATGCTGTGTTTATTGTCCTTCATGCTTATTCGACAAGTTACTAATGAGCTAATTTAGCCAAAGCCAGAAGAAACTGGTGAGGACCGTCCTCCAAAGAGGAGGCGTGGGCGGCCTCGCAAAAATCCGCCAGCTGAATCTGCAGACGCAGAAGGGTCTGAAGCCCCCCAGAAGAAGAAGCGCGGGAGGCCCAAGAAATCGACGTCATAAACTAGCAGCATCTTCCAGCTGCTGTACAATTATCTCGCCGTCTGGTTTGACTATTTCCTTTTGATTCTTTCATATACCAAATTATGACCGCCACGACTCCCCTTGTCATTGTTCTATGTCTTGCACTTTTCCTATATCTTCTTGGGCACTTTGCTATCATGTGGTCGCTGTTTGCTTATTTATCTATCTGTACATAAGAGCACTTCTTTGTAGAACAGCCCTCAATGTACACCCAATCGCTGTCCGATAGACTTGGACGTCTTGTGATTTACTTGCATTCTGATGGGGGGAGTCTCGATGTTTCTACTCGGTGGCACAACCCTTCTCCAATGGGCGGTTACCAGGTTCTCAGAATAATTGTCCGCAGAATTACCGCTGACGACGTATATGTACATTACAGGCAGAGTTATTTGTTGATCTAAACCCATATCCTCCGTGCCAGGAACGTTGCTGATGATAGAATTGCCCCCCAACCTAGTATGACAAGCAACCTGCTTTGCCGCTTGGCTCTTCGCTTGGCAGTAGCGTAACTTATGTCAGGCCTGAATGTGACCATGGTATACAGCGGTATCCAGCCCGTTGGTTCATTTGCCGGGTAGGGCCTGCCGGCCAGCGTAGGAAAAAGGTCCTCCACTGAGATTGATTTTCTCCACGTAAAGGCATACAAGGCAGTGTCCACCCATTTTTTCAGCAAATACGATGGCGTTGTTACAGAATGGCGCATTTCAACGCTGAATCGAGGCAGTCATTTCTTCGATGAAATTTAAAAGCAGGTCATATGCCCTTACTAGTTGTCCATCGCCATGTCACAGATGGCGATCAGATCCTTGTGTCGAGATTCACTATACTTTTGCAGAGCCCGAGCGAGCTTGGGGTCAACTCCATTTACACGTTCGAACGTGCTAGTAGTACATTCTGCCTCTTCACCATCAATCAACGAGATTAGGACCCTGACATCTTCAAGGCCGCAGTTCAAGCCCTGGCCGTAGAAAGGAACCATAGAGTGAGCTGCATCCCCAAGAAGGATGGCACAATCGCTGTAATGATACGGTTTACACTATCACACAATCTAACGTCAGCTAGCACGTTTCCAAATATTGACAACTGATAGGAACACCTTCGTGCAAATGAGAGGACTTCTAGGGTTCTGGGCGAAATCATCTAATAACCTCTTTTCACCAATGTGATTGACGGCATCAGGGAAGTGGGTTCTGAACCAGGCTAGAATCCTCCCGGGTTCATTCAGACGATCAAGTTCCATGCTTGGGGCGAATAATGTGCAGGTAAACGTTTTATCCTGAATGAGGGCATACCATTAATCTTCAAACGCAGTATCAGAGGACAAACTAACTTTATTTGGCAGTGCGATGAGCATGAAAGAGTGGCGGGGCCAGATGTGTAGGTAATTTGGGTCTAATAGAAAGGCGGGCCTGCCATCGTCGCCACTGCCTGCTGGCATTTTCAGTTCTACGTATTCATGATTGATGTACTCCTGTTGATAATCCATTCTTACGCACAAATTAGAATGGTCAAAATAGTTTTGCAGAAAACCTACTTAACGACCCTCATCATCTGCCTTCTGATGATGGAATAGCTTCCATCCGCCCCGATGCATAAATTGAAGCTCGTTGTAAACTCCTTATCAGAGTCGACGTTGCGGACAGTTATAGTCTTTTTGTCAAAGTCTGCCAACAGAACTTTGTGTTGGAAGAACAGCTGTACATTGGGCAGGTGGGAGATTTCCTCAAGCAGGGTTTGATTGAGCAGTGAACGATCGATGGAGTTAATACACTTGGGGGGGGGGGGGGCCACCATCAGTTGTCAATGACATAACCAGGGACGGTCAACCCACCTGTCCGTGCCGATCGTACAGCTGACCCTCAAGACGCCTGTCTGAGGTGTGAATCATTCGACCGCGCATAGGAATAGCATCCTTGAGGAATCTTTGAGCAACCCCAGGATCAATCGCTCTAACCGCGACTATTCCGCGATGAGAGATAGCAAGGTTAATAGATCGCTGTTGTTGAGTCACCGTCTTTGAAGAGGGGAAACGTGAATCTATTGAGAGGCGGGTATGAGAGAAAGGTACCCTGGTGGCGAGTCAAATACCTGGGCGAGCCTCGTATACTTGAACAAGCCATCCACGTTTGGCGAAAGCTAACGCAGCGAGGCAACCTACGGGTCCTGCCCCCACGACGGCGACGGTGCGAGGCATGGTAAACTCTTCCGTCATAAGGATTGACTGTAGAAGATTGCTGTAGCTCCGGCGGCTGACGTTTGTAAGGCAGCAGCACACAGCACTATCGACGAAGCGCCCTGAACAGCCGGGCTATCTTTACGTCCTCATCACACTTTTATGAATTCCGCACTTTCTACTAGGTTTATCATACCAACCAACGCAGATGTATCCGCTACCTCTGCCAGCGACCCTCGTAAGGATGGACGTCATCATTGTTTCTTGTTAACAAGGCAGTCCAGAAGAAAAATGTCATTATCTTTGCGGGAATTCACTTGGCTTACTTTCCGAACACTCAAAGCAACTGGTGGAGCAAGAGCTAGGCGTCTGGGCTTCTCGGTAACTATAGGAATACCTCAATCCTTATCGCACCGACTTTACTGGCTTCAGAGCAGTAATCGGCCATTCCGATCACCCTTGCGCAAGACCTTGGATAGGATATGCAGAAGTTGTCACACCCCTGCTCGCAGAAATCGTCGGTTAGCTCCCTCAACCTTCTTTTTTTTTTTTTTAAATCAAATTTTGGCACTGACGGGCATGCTAAGGCGCAAAGGAGGCGGAAGTAGCTTGCATGGGCACATTGACGGCCAATCTACACCTCATGATGAACTCTTTTTACAAACCTACACCTGAAAGGTTTAAAATTCTCTGTGAGGCTAAAGCTTTTCCCTCGGATCAAGGAAGTGGTTATCTTAAGAGTATCAAACTAATCTAATGGAACCTTACAGTACGCATTCATGTCCCAGGCCCTTAGTCATGGTTACGATCCTGCTATTGCCATTCTTGAGGTCTCTCCTAGAGAAGGTGAACCTATTTTAAGGGAGGAGGACATCCTGGATATTATTGAAAGAGAAGGGAAATCCATTGCCCTCGTGCTCTTTAGCGGAGTGCAGTACTACACGGGCCAACTCTTCTCGATTGAACTCATTACAAAGGCCGCTATCGCACAGGGCTGCGTCTGCGGCTGGGACCTTGCGCATGCCGTCGGCAACGTACCTTTGTCGTTACATGACTGGAGCGTGGATTTTGCCGTTTGGTGTTCTTACAAATATCTGAACTCCGGCCCAGGAGGTATTGCGGGACTATTCATGCATGAAAAATGGAATAGCACCATGAAACCCAAGTATACACCTTTTGTATTAAGGCAGTTTTCTTATCTCATTATTTGTACATCTAGAAACGCCGGCTGGTGGGGTCATGATGTGTCAACTCGCTTCAAGATGCCTCCTGCTTTCTCGGCAATTCCAGGGGCAAAAGGGTTTCAACAATCCAACCCATGTATACTTGCCCTCGCGTCATTATTAGGGTCCCTGCAGACATTCAAGGAGGTTGGCATGATGATTCCCGTTCGAGAGCGATCGGTCGCCTTGACCAATGGACTTGAACGTTCATTGAAACGATCCAAGTATTATTTGTCTCCGGGCCGTGCCCTGTCGGACGACAATGTCGTATGTTATCCAGCGTTCACTATCCTCACCCCAAGTGAACCCACACGTCGTGGGGCGCAGCTTTCATTGCTCTTCCTTCCCATTGGATCTGAGACTATGCGGAAAGTCTTTGGCTACTTGGTTGAACATGGAGTTATCGTGGATGAAAGGGAGCCCGACGTTATCCGGCTGTCTCCAAGTCCGCTGTACAATACCATTCACGATTGTGATCAGGCCGTGTCTCATATGAATGCTGCTCTCGATAAATTATCTCAGCAGGTTGAAATACCTAGAGCAGCGGCCTTGTAGATAACGACCTAGCGTACTAATTCTCCAAAGTGAACCGGGCCAGGAGTTCTACGAATTTATCGTTCTTGAAAATGTCGTTGTGCTCGTCTTGAATTGAGTGAAAGTCGCTCGCAACGCGCTCTCCATGGCCTTCCATCACTCTATGCAAATGTTCATACATGCCCCGGCTCTGATCGATGTCAACCAGAGAGTCGCCAGCGGAATGTACGAGCAACCAGCGTATGTCCGGTCTCCGCAACGGATAATTCGTAACGGAATATTCGCTGTACGAAATCAGGCGGCCGAACGCAGGCTCGACAAACCACGACCTGTAATTTGGAAACCTTGCCAAAAGCAGGTCGAGATCATATATGCCTTCGGATAATGCGATGCTCTTGACTGACTGCAGAACGGGAGCCGGGGGTGACAGAGAAGGAGTGATGAGGGACGAGTCGAGAAAAATGGACGACAGCATGTGGGCGGCACAACTATGGCCAATCAAGTGGATCGACTGAGGATCATACAAGTTGCCTAACCCAGGTGGTCCTTCCCATGACGTCAAGAATGACAAGCACTCCAGTATGTCCTGTGCATGGCCAGGGTGGCAAAAGGCATTCTGGGCGGTTGGCTCTTGGGGAGTCAGACGATAATTAGGGACTGCGACGGTGGAATTGGATGTGAGAGCAAGACGACGGGCAAAAGTGGCATGGTCTGCCTTGTCCTCGCTAGAGAAGGAGCATCAAGGGCTGGTCTGAAATGAAGAGAAAAAACGGACGATCGCCAGGCGCCACCGTGGACGAAGCATATTAGTGGAGAGGGCGGTGGAGAAGTAGGAGTTGGGACATAAAGATCAAATTTGTGATAAGAGGAGGCTGGTGAATACCGCACGTCAACAATTTCCATCGCGTCTGACGTCATTAGCATGCGTCAGCCGTTTTGGCCGCATATATTATACTTACTCAGGCCTCAGGTCCCAACATCCTCTTCACACAATGCCCTTCACCGCGTCTGACATTTGCAAGGTGCCCCGTTTGTCCCCTCTTATTGCAGTCTCTTGACCTTTTCTTTCTCTCAGATCATTCTCGCCGTTATTTTCCCTCCCCTGGGTGTCTTCCTCGAAAAGGGCTGCAACTCTGACCTGGTGAATTGTCTGAACTTGCCTGTCTCTCTCATCCAACCTCATCGCCTGCCTGATAGTTCATAAACATCCTGCTCACGTTGCTAGGTTACATGTGAGTTCATCCACTCCTTTCACGTCCCCCTTCACTCATTCTGTTCCTAGTCCGGGCATTATTCACGGTATGTCTTGCTGCATCCAATACTCCTCGTGCTTATTCCCGCAGCACTGTACATCATTCTGAAGTATTAGAAGCGCTTACTGAATGCCATGGGGGACAGTCACGTAAATCTTAATCATATTGTGTAATTCGCCTTTGTCTTAGACATTTGTGTTATTCACAGACCCAAGAGACGTCACCCGTCGTCGTCTTGAGATTCCGCGTCGCTCTCTTCTTCGCTTCCACTTTCTTGAACATCAAATTGCTGGATCATATGGGTCCCAATCATCCAGCACCTCTTCACATTTTCTGTTGTTAGGTCTGGTTTTCTGTCATCTCCCTTAGAAGATGGAAGTGTGTGCCAGGCTCGAATATCCTCTTCTTCAACGATATCGTTTTGATAGAGTGTAGCTAGAACTTGCCCAAACAGAGACACTCGTTCTGATAACGCGCATTGGGCCTGGCGTGCCAATTGTGAGCCTCGATACGAAACAATAGAGTGGACAGCGGTGATACCTGGAGTAGTGTCACTGTCTCGATTGGATTTACCCCGCCAATCTTGTCAATCAGTTCACCCCATCTGTTGATAACGTTCACTACCTCTTGTCGTTGTGCAGCACCTCCACTCTCCACGATTGGTATCCTCCGAACAATAGCAGAAATCACAGCTTCGCGAACTTGAGATAAGGATACGTTAGAAGCCATACGCAACGTCTTGAGTTCAATTGCAGCATTCTCAATCGAATGCCCCTCCGCAAAGGCACGTTCCAGTGATTGCTTTATCTCCCTTCGGAATTCGTCATCTCTTCTCAGCGTCGACGACACGTCTGAAGCCGTAGTCGACTCATGATCCGTTTCATATTCGCTATCTCTTCCTGACGATTCGCTTTCACTTTCAGATGTAACTGAGGTAGAGCTTGAAATTTCTATATCGGAACAGTCGTCACCTGCGACAATATCAACCAATTGGCTACCAAGGAGTCGGTCAGGCGCACCTATCCGCATAAAACGCAGGTTTTTTTCATTTTCAGGACCCTCGTCATCTTCCTCCTCGCCAAGAGGTCCATGGGGCCATATGAGAGCATTTGAGTTGCTTCCAAGAACCCTATCAGTATGTCCTTGCCCTGAGAAAGGAACACGATAAGGTTAAGCGAAAAGGGAAAGAATGATGATAACTGAACTGGATTCCACTTCCTCCAAATCAGAATCGAGATCTTCGTCGGGCAACGTGGTATCTTCGTCGGTGCGACGAGGTGAAAGCCGGTCAAAGGGTTCCAATTTAGCACTGGGCCCAATAATTACGAGGTCTGCAATGAGGCAGCCCCTTGGAACATAAGAGTTGTCCTCGATGCGAACACTGGACCCTATGATACTTTTTTCAAGAATGCAGTTTGCTCCGACCACTGTGTTCTCGAATATGTAGCAATTGTTTATGACGGTACCAGGGCCGATGGTGCAATTTTGACCAAGAACTGACGCGTGGACTTGAGCATTCTCGGATATTCGAGTGGACGGACCAACCAATGTGTTGGTGCCGATCTTGGAGGTCCTATATCAAGTTTCGGTATACATACGCTGGGCATACCAATGGTTTGAATTACCGTGCTAATGTCACCGTACTATCCGCAGCTAGATATCTGTTTCCTCGCAGGTGGTCATATCTGGAGCCACCGGGGTAATTGTTGTCCGGGACCAACGGAAAAGTCCATCGTGAAAGGATATCTTTACTGTGCACAGTGGTCGAAATGGCAGTGGAGGGGGGGGGTAGAACACTGGGTTATTTACCTAACTGACTCGTAGCTCTTCGTGTCTTTCACCCGAGCAGCATATCCCTCCTTGACGACATAGCAGTATATGTTCTTCATTAACAAGTCTGAGGTGAGAACCCCATGCACGAAGTCTCTTCTGATGTCTAAGTAATCAAAATTGTCCTGGAAAAGCGATGGCACCTAGATGCGCGCTGCCTTTAATGCGAATGAATATAATATTGAATTTGACAACGATACCTCTACGGAGCAAACGTCGACGCCACAATCTATAAGGTCGTATCTGATATCTATTTGAGGGTGGGTTTCCAGCAATTCTCTCGGTATCTGCACCAAGCGAGTTGGTGGATGTGCAATGACGGGCTGGTAATGAAGGCATTCCGACGTGCCAGAGTCCAGTGCAAAGACAGCAGATTCACCGAGTGGCCTGAAAAAAAAAAAAGCGTCAGATCCAAACGGCTGAAAAATTAGAACCTACCTCGTTCTATGCTTGGAACCACTTTCTTTCACTACCATGGTCATTATCGTGTCTTTGTTCGTCTTTCGACGTTCTTTGTGGAGGCGCACGACATCGTCGATCCGGACATTACTGACAAGATCACCCATGACAAGCACAAAGTCTGTAGTGACAAGACCACGCGTATATATATCCCGCATTGCATCGCCAGGGGAAAACGTTTCCTTCGCCGTAACGATAGGCATAATCTTCATCCCTGAGCCTGGCTTAGACCACCTGGAATTTCTGGAAGCGCAGGTATTGAAAGGTGATAAATAGAAGACACACGAGTCGCCTTACTCGATAACAGCCTTGATCTGTTCTGCATGGGAGCGGCACACGACGAACACCTCTTGCACGCCAGCTAAAGCCAAACTCTCAAAAGTCCAGTTAAGCAAGGGGGCATTGCAGACTGGGAGTAGGCACTTGATGCGATGTTACCAGTGACCTGATCAATTGTGCGATAACGCTCACACGAGGTTTGTTGATGGTCAAGGGCCTAAACCTCTTGTTAAAGCTGTCGGCCAGGACAACTGCTTGCAACACATCATCTTCATCACCAATGAAGTTGTCTTTACTTGGGCCTTGTTTGGGAGCCATGACGATAGGACAAGCTTAAGGATAAGAGGCAAACAAATTTATTACAAATGAACCTATGACAGAAAAGGGGTATTTCACTGCGGCGACAAATTAGTTACTGAACCGGATCAGGGTTAGTCGTGATAATCGTGAGGGAAGAGAAGCAAATAACCCGAATCCGGATGTATCATATAGCAAGACATAAAAAGGTGAAACATAGAGCCCGTGCATTAGAGACGGTGAGGGTAACAAAATTATGGAACCAAGAGAGAAATGGACTTGTCAGCATCGTAACGGTCATTTGCGAAAGTAATTGATGCGAGTTCATTCAAGCTGCTGCTGCAACAACGGGAGCTGCAGCAGGAGCCGCTTCAACAGGTTGGGTTTTCTCCTCAGTCTTACCCTGGGCAGCATTCTCCGACGCAGGAATATCAAGTGGCCCAACCGGAGCAGGTTCATCAATCTTCGGAGGATGCTCATCTACCTTGGCAGGTGGAGTAACATCCTGCTTGGGCCTGGTCTTGAAGAATTCGCCCACCCGTGCAGAGAGTCGACGGCCAACTTTGCTTGCTTTGACTGGCTTTTCTTCCTTTTTCTCCTCTTTTTCTTCCTTCTTCTCAATATGTAAGTACGAACCGTACGCAACGTTGGCAAAATCACTGCTTACCTTCTCTTCCTTGGCCTCTTCAACAGGCGGAGCATCTGCGGGAGCTGCTGCTTCCGAGCTAGGAACGATAAGCCTCCGGCTACAGGAGATAGCGAGGGTTTCACTCACGTTTCCTTGATAGGCTCTGCAGGCGTCTCTTCAACCTTGGTGGGCTCAGGAGGAGGTGCAGCAGCAGCAGCAGTAGCAGCAACCTCTTCCTTCGGTGCTTCAGCAGGAGCTGGCGCAGGCTGAAATGATGTCAAAGCTGGAAAAATGGAAAACTAGTTATACGACATACTTCTGCCTCCTCCTTTTTCTTCTCCTTCTTCGGGCTCTTGGGTGCCTTTACCTTCTTCTCAGCTTTTGCTTTGCCATCCTTCAAGGTCGCGAGTAATTTAGATAACAGGCCGGGACTCTTGGGACGTTCCTCCTTCTTGGTTTCCTCAGCGGCCTTTGTATCGTCAGCAGGAGTTAATGGCGGGGGGGAAATGCGGAGAAACATACAGGTTTAGCTTCTTCCTTTGCGGGTTCCTCTGCCGCTTGGGTGGCAGCTGGCTGCTCTTCGACCGCTGGAGCAGTTTCAGTAGCAGCGGGAGCAATGGCTACTTCTTCAGCGGCAGGCTCCGCCCCGGCAGCTTCCTTCAAAAAGTCAGCCGCATTGTCCGGCCAAAGTTTAGAAAGTCAAATTACAGGAACAGCCTCCTCTACTTTGGGAGCTTCGACAGGAGCGGACTCTTCAACCGCGGTGGAAGCAGGTACCTCTGTCGGTTTGGTTTCAGCAGCAACGGCTTCGGTGGAAGACATGGTCGTCAAAGATATCTGAAAGGAAGGGTTATTTGGGGAAGCAAGCAGTGGAAGGTATACTAACATGAATAAAGTATATAAAGGTAGAAAAGAGAGAAGATTTGCGTGCTACGTTAACAGTTGACCCGCTGTGAAGGGGAGAAACTGAAATAAGGAAGGGAGGGATAGAGAACGGAACGATTTCGGTGGATCCTTCTTTTTATTCAGTTCAACATGTTTGGGCGATGTTTGGCGTCCAACCGCATTTTGCCACAGGGCCGCCCCCCCCCCAACTTCTTGGCCTGGCTTTTGATTCCCTTACAGGCGCATTCTCCGTTGTAAAGTTCTGCGATAACAACCCTGTCACCATCATGAGAATGCAGCCCTTCCCAAGATCAGGGAACCGGGGCTTTGACCACTTGACTCTGGCACTTTTCCTCTTATCGCTGAAAAAGGAAACGTCTATCATGGACAAAATCACGTCACTAGGAAGCAACCAATCCTGAGTCATTTAGCCATTTCGACCCTGAACAGACGGCGGTCTCCGCTAGCAGGCGACTTTCTTTCGCCTCAGATGCCGCGCACACTCTTGTCTCAGATTCCAGCATTCATCTTCGCATTGTTCCCGTATCTCTTGTTTCACAACTGCTTTCCCACGGCCAATCTAGGGTGGATATATATATTCCTCATCTGACCAGGCCCTATTCTGCCTTCTGGCTCCATCCGGACTTCTTCCTAAAGGATCTAAGTCGTATATGTACTATGGTGGGATCCTTGTGTGAAACAAAACCTCAGACCTGTTTTTGATCAAATAAGATCACTCCATCTGATGACTTCATTGGATCTTCCCATACAATCTCGGGTGTCTAGGGTATTGGCGGTGGCGCACGCGATATGCGCCAAGATATGCCATGTTGTATTGCTCATGTACGTTACTTATCTGCAATATCACTTCGCTTCTGCGCCGCTCACGCGTGGCGGAGGTCGGAGCCCTTTGGCTTTCATCCGCCTCCGTTTTGACTCTATTTAATAGGAACATAAGGTTTGATGATAGAACGTTGGCTTCGCAACGTACCTTCGATGTATGGACGATCTTCCTCTGAGATGAACCCAGCATCTTCCTCTTCATCGCTTATTTCGCCTCTGTCTTCTCTTGTGACGTCTAGATCATTATTCGTGAATAGTTTGTGGGGTTTGTTAACCTTGAATTTGGCAACAAAGAATCCATCCATGTTGTGTACATGTGGGTAAAAACGCCGCGTGAGGCGTAAGCTGTGGTTGAATTTCCTCCCTCGATACTGCGTAAAACCGTCTCTGCCAAATGAGAGCCCTGTTTCAACGAGCTTTACATTACGCCTCTTGCGAAGCGCATAATCCACCACAGCTTCATTTTCGTCAACTGTCACCGAACAAGTTGAATATACAAGGTAGCCCCCTGTTTTTGATTCTGGGCTGACGCTATCAATTGCGCACAGAATAAGTTGTTTCTGCAGGTGAGACAGTAACGTGAAGTCCCGCTCCGTCTGTCAATGCGATCAGAAGCCGCTTCCATGGATCATGAATTGACCAACTTTGTTGATTTTGACGCTGGAGTCCTTGCTAATGACGCCGGTTCCGCTGCAAGGCGCATCTAGCAAGATCCGATCAAATCCACCCATCACTTTGGGGAATTCCCGACCATCATATGAACACACGACGACATTCTTGCAACCGAGACGATGCACATTGGCTGTAAGACTCTTTGTTCTTGCTTTGTTTGCGTCATTGGCAAAAATGATGCCAGTGTTCTGCATGAGAGCCGCCATGTGCGTTGTCTTCCCACCAGGCGCAGATGCCATATCAAGGACGCGCTCGTTTGGTTGGGGTGCTAGAGCAATGACTGGCAGGAAAGACGACGCCGCTTGCAGCATATAGTGTCCAGCAAGGTATTCTGGAGTTGCACCTGTGCTGTCAAGCTTAGCATTGCCGAACGGATTAAACAACATTTACACCACCTATCGGAACACTGCTCTCGAATACTTGTAGTCCGACGTTTGTCCATTTGCCAATTGGCTCCAGGTTCACACCACGATTAATAAGGGCCTGCGCAAGGCCACGCCGGCGTGTGCGTAGCGTATTCGTCCGTACGGTGACTGGGCGTGGCACTTCGTTAGCCTCGAAGAATTCAATAGCCTGAGAAGTAAATCAGTACTGGTACCAGATATGACCTACCCATACTATACCTCGGAAACGGGAAATAATTGAAATAGCTTCTCAGCCAAAAATTGGTTGTATCCATAGTAGCCTACTATATCTGAGATCAGTTGCTCGGCGTACTCCGAGCGCGAACTGTGAGTCCTTTAGCAAGGCACTTGGCCGTAAGCAACCCAAAGGAACGCACTAGCCATTTTTGACATATTTCTTGAAGTTACCCAGGCGTCGTACGCACTCTCGCATACGCCGTTGCATGAGTGTGACGTCCGGTCCCCCATTGCTTTTCTCTTGTTCTCTTTCCTCGGGAGTTGGCAAATAGAAGGGTTCGCCATCTTCGTCCCCGTCAACTTCCAGGTCGTCGTCCTTATTCCCGGCCTCGGCGGCTCTTATTTCTTCAGCATCTAACACTGCTTCTTGAGTGGCCTTCTCATCAAGTGCACGAGATCTCGCTTCCATATTCTGAATAGTGATAGGATCTTCTCCGTCCGACTCTGAAGAGTCGCTATCAGAGTCATCTGCTCTCCTCGATTCCTCGATATGCTTCAAGTTAGTCCGTGCCAACGGCGGTTCATCATCGTCAGAACCAAAGTCGAACTCTTGCATCGGGTTATTCATATATTCATCGCTAGAAAAGTCCATGAGCGGACGCCGAACGATACGGGTATACCTACTCATCGTCTTCACTCATATAATCATCCAAATTGCCTTCAAAAACTTTCTCGTCTTCGCTATAATACGACGACCTGTTATGATGAGCGAAGACTATGGTAAGCTTGTCGTCCTTACGCTAGGCCTGGCTGAAGAGTATTATTGTCATCCTCTTCAACGTCCTCCCATCCATCGGCGGAAGAGGTGTCATCAGACAATGTTTTTTGGCTGCGTTGATTCAATCCCGAGCGGGATGTTTTGCCGCTAATCGCAGTGGCTTTGCGGACCAAGTCTTTTGGCCGTTTCAATGGCCGAGCAACTCCAGGATCCTCTGAAGAAGCTTTACGCTTGCCAAGTTTCTTTGAGAACTCCCTCTGTACATGTGGTTGATATGGCTCTGGAGGAACCTGCTTATTTTTTGCACGGCGGCCCATTTTTTTTTTGGTAAAAGGGATCAAAATTTACAAAATCGGTTTTGTATACATCTGTTTAT
The DNA here is from genome assembly GCA_000497225.1 of Amanita jacksonii TRTC168611. Classification (NCBI taxonomy): domain Eukaryota; kingdom Fungi; phylum Basidiomycota; class Agaricomycetes; order Agaricales; family Amanitaceae; genus Amanita; species Amanita jacksonii. Next base: position 139,481 of record KI546984.1, read on the forward strand.
CATCCCATCCTTAACCCCAAAGCCAGGCCTGCCACAAACGAAGCTCTTGGCTGAAAGTCTGCTGTGAGGAAGTCAACCAGCCAGCCCCAAAGCGACCCAAGTGTCGGCGGTTCTCTGATGCCATTCGTATCTCGAATGTAAAATAGGTGTTCAAATCTTGTCCCTATTCTTACCCAGTCAACACGTATGAGCGATTTGGAAGCTAAATACTTTGAGTGAATGTCATCATATATCTCGAGTACAACTTCAGATACTGACCTGAAGCAACACGAACACTCCTCCAAGGAACCACGCCACCGTTTTCACACCTTTCTTAATGAATATGCCAGCGCATATACCCGTTACGGTTCCGAAAGTTAGTTGATAAAAGGATACAGATGACGACGGTGGTGGTAGCGGGTCTTCGCTTATGGGCTTGACCTCCGTGTGACGGGCTAGGAAATAGTCAATCTGCCTATTTCTGTTGTGATTATCATTGGCTCACGGTCGCAATGAATTTCTGGCTTGGAAAAAGTAACGATACCCGCACCGACGCTGCTCACAGCCAAAAGTACCGCGGCCCTTGGCGAACGTCTGACCAGTGGAGAACACCGGGAAACTAGTGGGGGATGCGCTTGACGCCAGGAGGGCCTAAATGGCGCATGGTGGATGGTTTGTACTAGGAGCCTACTGAAAGGACGCATGGTGTACGTCACAGGATAAAAGGCCTTGCAGCAGAGCTATTGTCACAACCGCTGCCTGGCTTCAGAACGGGACCATGTCAGAACGCCAGCCTTTACTTGCACAGGATTCTGAGCTCCCGGATGAGGGCAACCACGTTGATGGTCGACTGAAGACGTGGAGAGAGAAAGCAGCCGAGCTTCTCGAGAGCAATGTCATTCATAGAATTGTCATTGCTTTGGTAAAGTGCTCACTTACGGATGTACCAACGCCTTTCTTCAATCCTCTTTTAGATTGTTATAGACACTGCCTGCGTTCTTGCTGATCTCAGCTACACCCTTTTGTCCCAGGACTGCACACCTGAAGGTCCAGAGGCTCCCGAATGGCTGGAACTACTGTCGCACACGTCCCTTGCGATCACAACATTATTCTTGGTTGAAATACCCATAACGACATGGGCCTTTGGGCCGCGTTACTACAACCCATTCGGAGATATGCCATACGCTCCTTTACACCTATTCGATGCTGTCATCATCGTTACCACTTTCGCCCTTGAGGTCGTGCTAAGAGGGCGCGAACGTGAGCTGGCCGGTCTGCTCATTGTTTTACGACTCTGGCGGCTTGTGAAACTAGTTGGAGGTACGTTAGCTACTACTTATAATAAGGTTTTCATCGACCACATTGTAATTTAGGAGTTGCCGTTGGTGCTAGGGAACTGGGAGAACAGGATGCGAAGGAACTGGTCGAAACACGGAGAAAGCTTCACGAGTCATTAGCTGCCTTACGCACTCTTCGTGACGAGAACGAGACCCTCAAAGGACGGATTGCTATTTTTGAAGGGAATGAGGCTCATGTTTAACTTGGAGCGACCATCTAGTAACGATACATTCGTCGTTGTACTTCTATTTACATTGTCAAGATAGATTATTCAGGAATAAAGTACCTCTCAAGTTCCACACTCAAATGCTGTTGCTAATCTATTATGGCGCCTGCTCGAACCCACTCTGACCTGGATGGGAGCGGTATAGGTAGATCATGGTCATCCACAACCTCGGAGACTCTGGCGACAACGTTGGTTTGAAATGGCCTCTTCAATGGACTGTTCATGATTTCAACGAATCGCGAACCATTGCCAGTCACCCACTCCCGGGCTCGAGGAACTGAAGTTGATGTCTTCTTACTGACGGGGAACGGGTGGTCCATCCCGCGACGTATCTTCATAGCTGCCGCCCAAGGCGCCTTTCCCGCGTCCTTCATGCCCATGAAAGCGTACCCGCACTCGACGGCAGAATCCGGACTATTCCAGTACTTTGCTTCACATCCTTCTACTCTTGGACTTGTCCTATTAATAGCGATAGCATAGATAGAACTTTTCCAGACGGCGGAAGGAGTGTTGTTATCCGCCACGGCTACGATGACCAACGTGAAGAAGTACGACAGTACTAGTAAAGGCTATAGTTATCGCTTCTCACCAAGAATTTTGGAACATACAAGTAAAGCAATTTAACCATGCAATTGGCACCAAAAGGGAAGAGGATGCACAAGAAGCCGCATCTATTTCTTGTTGAGCGTGACCCATTAGATGAGAGCGTTTGCAACGAGCTTACTAGCGAAGTAACAGGATCCTTCGGGTCCAGAGACGGTCGCACCGATGGCGACCCCTTGGTTGCGATCGTTCAGGATTGAACGCGTGTCTGATAAGAGGGCCTTACCTGTCTGCAGCAAACCCATAGCAGCCGACCAAAGACATTCGAACCTAACACTGGAAAGTCGTATGGCCGGAGCGACCACCTCAACCACACCACTGGATAAGTGTTAATTGGGGCTCAAAAAGCTGCGGAAGGAAAGTGGCCTCACACCAATAAGCAGAATGAAACTATGCAGGCATTGAATAGGAGGAAGACTGATGAGAGGGGAACTATTGATGCAGTGAGCAACTTTTTCCAGTCCCAGCTTTCACTAGCACAAACCTTCAAAAGCAGTAGAGGTAACTACATGGATGTTCCACGAGGCAAATATTATAAGTAATATGGCGAGGTAAGCGAGTATGGCTGGATGAACGTTCAGTAGGCATGTTATTTGAAAGAGAGCAGACGTACCAAAGAACACGAATCTTGCAATAAGGAATGGATTTTTCAAATCGACCGAGCTGAAGGCCATGCTTTAACGTGAAGTTCATTAGTTGATCGTGGGTTGACTAATAGGAGGTATCACAACAGAACAAGGGATTGCCAGCCAGCCAGCGATGCCGCTGATAGAGTGTAGACAGAGACACATAATACGGATGCTTGGCGCATATTTATGCTGCTTATAGTGGCCGGGAACACTAGACAATGTGGCGGAGAACAATAACAAGAAGCATCAATGCGACTATTGTGCCAAATTTAGCGTAAACCCCGTCTATTGTACAAAGCGATACAATCTTAGTACAAAATTAATTCTACAAAGTATCTACAACCGTATAGCGCTCCTTTGGATGTGGCTCAAGATCCGGGAAGCTCACTACTGGCTGCGTGTTCCCCTTCTGTTGGCATCTTTCGGGGACCCAGAGGCCGCTGAGAAGAGCTTGCAGGTATAAAATCTGGGATTACATTTGGAAGCGATATACTTTTGGCACGCTTCAAGCGCACCGGCTGAGACAGTATGTCGCGACGAGGCCAATTGCCTAAGGGGGGTGGTGAAGGAGGCTGCGGTGCCATAGGTCCTTGCCTGCGAGGTGTGACTACAGGAGGGACCCGTGGCGGTCCAGCCGGTGTTTGTAGGGCGCTTTGGATGAACTGGGGATAAAGGGAAGGAGGGGAGTGATAGACTTCATCTGTGATAATTTGCGGTCTTTGAGCGTAGTGAGGGAGAGAAGGAGCCTGTGGGTGAAAGTAGTCAATCACATCTTCTGGACCGGGGCCAGAGGGATGTTGGGTCAAGTTCTCGGAGGGAGTGAATATCCTGAAAGGCCTAGGGGCTGGTGCAGCGATGGAAAGTGGGCGGTTAACGTGGGTGAAGTGCGGTAGGACTGGTGTCGAAGGTTCACTGGATAGGGTACTCTTTGGACGAGGTCTCGGCACTTGCACAAGATGCATGGTCCAAACGTTAGGGTGCTCCCCCCGGACGAGAAGGACGGAGGATACCAAAGTTACAGCATACATGAGCACTGGGATGCATAGTTTCAAAACATAGTCTGTGAGGCTGAAGCGTGAACTCACAAACGATAGTGACGATCCAAGAGAATGAAAGTAATGTACGGGCTGATACGCAGGGGTCAACGTCAGAAGTAACTAAGTAGACGTTAGGAAAAGGCTTTGAACGTGTTCAAAGCACATACAGATTAGCATCGCGCAAGATTGCTGGATAAGAATGGCCGAGGCTGCAGAAGAACCTGCTGCTCAGGCGTTAAACCGTCAGAATCAGCACACTGGGGGGGGGAGGCCATAAATCTCCATACCTAGATTGACGACGAAGAAGGCAGATACCCAGCTACATTCAAACCAGACCGTCCCAGTCATGGAGTCTTTGCCAGCAAGCTCCAAGAAGAAGCTGTGGATTCTCGTCCGGTTACGAAAAAGTTGTCATTTTTAGAACAACGCACATAAGAAAAGCGAATATCAGTCCGAGTACTCCCAGGCAAGTATAGTATATATCGATTGCAGCTGAATGTATGGCATCAGCTCTGGATTGGAAATTTTGATCCTATACGCACAAGCTGAAATATCCGCAGGGACAAGGCTTTGATTCCATATAGCAACACTGGCTATGATGGCATTGCATATAACCACAAGAGCTACCGAGGCATTGAGCCGAGTAGGGTGAGCAAAAGTAAAGAGTTCAGACCAAGAACAAGATAGCGCAGAATTCTCAAATTGTATTGCATTGTATTTTCATGGACAAGCGAGTGTGGGGGCCGTACAACGGTTGGGAAGAGACGAGCAGGGGAGGAAGGTGGCAGGCGGTGTCAAAAGGCACACAGTTCAATGAAGGAGATTCAAACTCAGAATGACACCTGACGACGGTACATTTATTGACGCAAGCGCTCATCCATAATGAAATGTGCACCTACGGACACCTTGTCAGTGTCAGCCCGCATATCCTCAGGGCCCTATCAACCTAAGCGAAATATACTCAAGGGCTATAGTATAAGCTCCGACAACAAGTGTTGGATCTGAGCTTTATGATGCGTCTGTCTATATTCGGCTCCCAGCGAAGTACCCTGGTCCAAGTTGAGAATCTGCGCTGTCCCACCGTCTGTATCCATGATAACGTGGAGGCCTTGAGAAAATGAAAACGTTAGGTGTGCGCAGCTTGCTAGGGGCCGTCTGTTCTCTCATTTGGTTTAGGTTAGTCAAATCGGGCATATAAGCCCGCACGTCGTAGCAGTTATCGTGTGATAGACGATTTATGGCCCGGAGTAGTGTACCAGCCATTGGTACCACGTTCTGTACATGCTTTTCTGCAAAAATCACTCAAGCTACCCTGATCTGGTCAATGTTACCACTCACCAAAGATGGCTCCAACCAAACGAGCCGTACCAATCCGCACGCCGTCTACACTGTCATTTGCGAGTTCGGCGATCATATCAAGTGTGTCGTTATCAAGGATATCCAGAGACTTCTCGCTGTTAATCATTGCTTGCCAGCAAGCAACAAAGCTACCCTATAGATTAGATAAAATCACTGAAATGCAGCCAATATCTTAACTGACGTCATCCGTCTGCGGTATGTCGCAGCTCCTGCGAGCGAAAGTAAATAATCGTGTAGTCTGAGCAGGAAGTCTGGCTGGTTGGAAAAGATGCTTCGGATTCGAGGCAACTGCAGGGAAGCTTTCATCATCATCCTTTCTTAATTATAGTCATCACTTACGCTTGCTATAGCAGACTCCCTAACGGCTGCCACATTATCCTCCAGAGCGCGTTGTAAAAGGCCATAGATAATGAACGGAATATCTTCATGCCCCCATTGTGACAATTTCCCCAATGACTTTGCTACGCAATCTCGTTCCCTCCAGGTCTTTAAACCGCCTTCGTCCCAAACAGTGTGAATGCCACTAATAATCGAGGCTCCAGCACGCCGACCCACTGCTTCTGAAAAAACCTCGGCTGTCTCTAGAGCTTTCAGCCTGATCTCGTCTGAATCAGATTTGAGAGCGTTCCACCACACGTGTATCAAGTCCTGGTGGGCGTTATCCTCACCGATAATTTTTGCAAGTTCCCCAAGACTAGCGGCAATAGTTCGTCGAACTTTGAAATCGGTTTCTGCAGCAAGAGATAAATACAAATCTCTCACATCTTTCCAACGCTCCCTTCCCAGTGCAAGTACGACTGCAGGATAATTAAATGCGCATATGAGGGGACGCTTGGGTTCTTGAAGAAACAAATCCAGAGCAAAATTCTGATGTGGTAGAAGTGGTTGCAAGTTGGGGCGAATTTCCTTGCCGAGAAAAAGGCCCAGAAGATCCTCGGGAACGCCATCCTCAACGCCATGAAAAGTATATAGCACTTCGCCTAGGACTTCTAGAACACCTAGCCTGACTGTAGGATTCTCATCACCTGCGAGTCCTATTGTCGTTCCTAGGGCTAGCTTCCTCCGTTCATGAGGACAAAGGCGGGCTAGTATAGCGGGCAAAGCAAATACTGCCGAGTGGCGAACTCGCCACGCGGTATCCCAACATAGTTGATCAAAGAGAGGGAGCTGTTATAATATTAACATACTATTCAGAAGAATATGTCAAGGACTGCTGACCAGTGAGCATTGCACAACTTCATCTGGAACAACTTTTGCAAGAGCACCCAGTGCGAAAGAGGCCTCTGTTCTGACCCAGGGAATCGGATCCCTGCCGACGCGCTGCAGTTCCTTAACAAATGCTTGCTGAGTATTCTCACCGAGTGGCCCTAAAATCTTATCATCCCCGTGAACGGCGCCGAAGGCTCATAGTCTCACCGCTCGCTGTCACGGCTGCCATGAGACTCATGCTGGACAAACGCCCAACAGCAGCCTTCTGGTCTTCAAAACTATGATGGTCGTGTTGATCGTCACATGTACAGTCCCAGGAGAAACCCATTATTCTGTCGTGTGCAATGTCATATTCTACGTCATCTTTATCATGAGTACCTCTATCACTGGGAGGGGCTGTCGGCAAGGCATCAATGAGGTCAAGAGACAGATGACCTTGCTTCATTGGGTTGAGTTGTATTACAGGTGCCCCGGGTTGGCCCGTAGCTGCAGGAACATCATCCACAAGCTGCGGGCGGACCAAACCAGGGGCGGAAAATTGACGTTGATCCGTGTGGGACGTCTGCTCAAAAGATAGGCCATCAGACGGAGAAGGATGGCTTCTTTGTCCTGTGGGGGCCAATGCATTCCTCGGGGGGGGATCTGCAAAGTTTCTGGAAGAGTGAGGGTTTATATTCTTCGAACCGGCAGGCGTATCTAGGGGTGGCAGGGGGCGGTGGGGGAAGTAGGGGTTGACCGTATCTTTCGCCAGAGCATGTTCCGTTGAATAATCTTGCTGGATAGCGTTGCCTACAGTCAAACTGCTCTTTTCTTCACGTAATGACGTGTCCTGATATTCGGGATCGGTATCAAGATGACTTATTCCAATGACGACCTGTTGCAAGATTTCCTCTTGGAACATGGCCCTCTCCTGGGAGCCAAACAATCCAATAGCCAGATCGATGTCGTTGTCATCGATACACCTATTGTCAGATGACATTCTCGCCTCTCTGTCATCAGCCTTTCTTAAACGCCCTAACAGGTCAACCACGGCATATCTTGCGATGCCTCCAACGTGAGGGTTCGAGCTGAGTAATAACGTGCCAAGTATGGGTGTAAATGCCTGGACAGAGATAGTCGCTTCGGCCAGAGTAGTGGTATCGGTACTAAAGTCGCCGGAGACGACTTTACAGTGCTTACTTGCTCGTCAGTGCTAGACGACGGAAAAACAACGAAGGGCAGTTACCGTAAAGAACCACCAGATGATGGACGCTAATTCGACGGCCAAAGCCTCCTTCACCTGCTCCTCTAGATAGGTTGAGATAGTGCATAAAAGGAGGCCAAGGAATTCACCGTCATCCATTGCTAGGGCTGTCAAGAGAGGCAGCACGTATTCTGTTGCCTCTTGGGGGGATACATCATCAAGGAAGGAAGGGAGGGCATGGGCAATGAAGACTCTGTGGAAGGCGGCCCTGCTCCTGGACAAAAGATATATCCTTTCGAGGGTACTGAGGGATTCGTCGGCCAGAGCGAGTCCGATGGCGAGGTCGACTGTCAGGGGAGGGTCATCATGAGATGGAAGGTCTGACGGAGGTGAGGAGGGAGGAGTGTAAAAGAGCTGGGGAGAAGGGAGGTCTGGGGTGGACGGAGCAGTATGAAACTGGGGGGAAAGGTCAGCGTTGTCGTTGGGATCTATGTCAGCGCTGAAGGAGAAGCGCTGGGGAGGGAGCGGAATATAGTTTGGCCTCTGAGCGACCATCGAGAAGCGAGAGAAGGGAAATTAAAAGGAAAAGTTGCGCCAATATTTTCTCTATTTTCCCAAATGATGTCATCGACTTGTGACGTATTTACAGGCTTCCCCGCACCACGGCATCCATGCTCTCTGCGACGTATCTGACATTCCTGCTGTTTAATCCTGCCATGGATATCCTTCCATTCGCCGTCATATAGACATGCGCATTCTCCACCATCTTTTTGCTTTCGTCACCGTTCAGTCCGGTATAACTGACCATGCTCAGCTGTCTTTCTCACCCTGCAACGACTGACCTACCTAAACATCCCGATTTGATCCACGATATGGTCCCACTTTCCAGGCGTCTTCAATTCTTCCGTCAGCAGCCGATATAATTCATGCCGCATGGCAATGATCCGATCTGCCATCGTCTTGATATCTTGCTTCCATTCCTCGAAGAGTTCCGATTTGTTAAGAATCAAAACCATCTTTTTTCATTGTTAATATACCGCCTTGCCTTTCTGTCTCTGACTTACCAATCTAGCTCCATGCGATGGCGGGTTGCTAATTTCGCTTCTCTGCAGCACTGACAATTGGCTTTTCACTCGTCCCGCTGATTCTGAGCTTGCCGACACGACATGGAGGGCCCCTACCCGCTCTCCGTATAGACCGGCGTTCTTAGCAAAGCTCTAGGCAGCTCGCCAAGTCAGATAAAAGGCTTAATACCCATGCTATTGAAACCGACCTGGCACACCAGCAACGGTACACCAACTTGGACGAAGTATCTCACGGTCCAGGCGTCGTTGTCCAAGTCACCGCTCGCAAATCCTTGATAGGCGCAGTCGAAGAATGCAAAATGATCCTTCTCCAGCATTATTTTGGCGACATGTTCCCATTGTTCGCGCGTCGGGTCTACGCCCGTGGGATTGTGAGCACACGCATGCAGGAGAAACACGGAACGAGGTGGCGCTCCGTGTAGAGCGCCCACGAGGCCTGCAAAATCGAGTCCAATGGTCTTCGGATCGTAATATGGGTAGTCGACTGGTTCTATTCCAACATTCCTGAATATGGCTTGATGGTTTGCTACGGATGCCAGGATCAGATGACGAGTATGTTGTGCTAGTGGACCACGCTTACCCCAAGTGGGATTACTGATATAAATTCTCGGTGCAGCCGTCCATTTGTAAAACCTAGACAGGAATAATGCACCCAAATGATTGGCCCCCGTGCCAGAGATTGTTTGCACGCTTGCCACCCGATTCTCCTGGATGGCGGGAGACGCAGCACCAAGGATCAGCCTGGCGGCGCCCGTGGTGAACTCAATGAGACCTGTGATCGGTAGGTATTCATGGTTCAATGTGTCGTCTCCGAGCAGCGCTTGCGTCGCCTACCCGATGAGACCATGGTACGAACTATAAACACTCTCGCCTCACTTTTTTAACCACTGGCAACACCCAGGGCTTGCCATTATCGTCCCTATAAGCGCCGACCCCAAGATTTACCTTCTTGTCGAACGTATCCGCATTGAAAGCGGCTGTCAACTTGAATATGCTGATCATTCATTCCATCAGCAATGCTGGGTGTGCCGAAAGGAAGTGCGCACCTATCTGGCGGAGCAAGGGGGATATCTTGCCACGGTTCTGTCCCAACTGTTCATCACCTGCCTATGACTGTTTCTTCATGACGTCAAGCTTACCTACTGTCATCTCAGCTGATGAGAGGTGCCTCGCCAATTGTTGGATTCTAGACGTCATTATCAGCGAAACGATACGTATGCTGGGCCTCCAGGGCCGGGGTTTACTTACAGAATCAAATGTCAATCGCGGTGGCGCACACGTGATGATAGGATGGGCTGGGGTTATCGATGCAGTGTTTTCTTTTATGGTTACTGGGGGGTCATTTATTAATGCCGCACTTTCCGTAATGGCCCGATCAGAAGTCCTTGCAATAAATTCCGGAGCACACGTAAGATACCACCGATTATGCTACAAGGCTGAAGCTCTGTAAAAAGCGGAATACAAATTCTACCCAGAAAAAAATTAGATGTACTGTAACGAAAAAGAAATGATTCATAAATGTCATTAATGCTGCGGGAGGGAAGTGGGGAGACAGAGGAAAGAGGCGAGCGACGATTAAGCGGTGGCTATCTTGGATGCAATCGTCCGTTCACTCTCAAGCTTGCTCTTGTTTCTATCGAAGGCCTGTTGCCTGCAGTCTTCGAGGTTCGAGCAGTCATGATGTTCTGGTAGGCGATGCTGACATAGGAATGAGAGGTGGTCATGAAAGCATGGTCAGGAGGCCCACTTACAGCGCCGCAGAACTGGATACGACAATGGGGACATTCGCCCACAATGCGAAGCGCAGCTGAATTGCACTGAGAGTCGGTGCCGACCTGGAACTGGCAACGCTTCTTGGCAGCCATAATTAATGTCGACAAAGCCGGCTGAGAGGAAGGCTGAGGACGGAACGAGAAGGAGGTGGGGAGTGGACTTACGGGAATAGTAGTTAGAATATAGAGGGGGGGGGGGGGG